>JBBPMP010000077.1:0-72551 GCA_038090395.1 Boletales sp. KT-2023a | reverse complement strand
AACGTCGCCGTGACCGTGTTGGAATCCTCGTGTAGGTCAAGCCTAGAGCAAGATGTCGATGAGGTTGAATGCAAGGGAAGCAAGAAGAACGGACCTTGGACGGAATGTGTCGAGACCGGTGCGTCGGTTGACCGTGCAGGCATGAAGGGCATCGTCGAATAGACGATCAAAGGGTTCGTGGTAAAAGTGGACCAAGGACATGATTAAGAAACGAGCAAAGGAAGTGTTTGGTGTGAAGTTTTGTTGCTAAAGATTTGTGGGTGTCTGGAAAAGACCAGCAGCAGCAATGCTTGCTTTTATATGGATCGGGCTGGACATTTCACTGGAGTATTGAAGTGTCTACTTGCAAGGTGTAGTTGGTTCGGCACGGTTCGAGAAACTTCTCGCTGACGTTGAGTTTCCCATTTTGGAAGGAATGCGCAGTTGATATTTATTTGGAAACAGACAAGAAAGGAAGCGCAGTTATCCCATGACCACCAAACGTCATGTCATTCACTGCATGTCGAGTCTTTGCTCACTGATCCTTACTGAACTCTCGGAAATTTCCTAGATCCAGAATATTCCAGAACATTTTGGAACTAACCACATACTTCGGGTAGTCCGATGTAGGATATTCTAGATGTTCTACTGAAATAACCGGACGAGTAATCAATTCGACCCCTTTGGCTTATTGAATCGATCCGTCTCTTTCACGGTGCATCCGATGCCCGCTTACCTCTTTCTGGTCCCCAAGTAACATACCACCTCTTTCATTTCGTACAAGGTAAGCGCACACCACGCCTGCCTTTGCTCTTTTGCTCCTCACCCTCTTTTTCTGAATGCCTCTCAGCGATTTAAACATGGTCACGGCTGCAGAAAATGACCAGGTCTAGCGGAGGTCACGCTCACTATGTACCACACACATTCGATGGTATCAGTGTGGCCATACAGTTCTAGAGCGACACAACGGCGCGTTCTCCTGGACGTTGCGGCTCTTGGTTAGCAGCCGGGTAGGTACATGTGCCGTGGTGTGTTGAACTTACGAGCAAAGAGCCGAGGATGTAAATGCCAAGATGACGCATGGACCGTTGACTTTAACTTCCCGAGCAACAGTATTGTCAAGTGATGAGTGGCGAGATGGAGCCTTGTAGCCACGAATCGTGTTCGATGTACATAGTTCATGTTCTCCATTTCATCTTTTATGAGGTCAAACTTGAAAGTTGATACTGACGATCACAGGATAACTGCGCTTCCTTTCTTGTCCGTTTCCAAATAAATATCAATAGCGCCTTCCTTCCGAAATGGGAAACTCAACGTCAGCGAGAAGTTTCTCGAACCATGCCGAACCAACTACACCTTGCAAGTAAACACTTCAATACTCCAGTGCAATGTCCAGCTCGATCCATATAAAAGCAAGGATTGCTGCTGCCAGATACCCACAAATCTGAACCAACACAACTTCACACCAAACACTTCCTTTGCTCGTTTCTTAATCATGTCCTTGGTCCACTATTACTACGAACCCTTTGATCGTCTATTCGACGATGCCCTTCATGCCTGCACGGTCAACCGACGCACCGGTCTCGACACATTCCGTCCAAGGTCCGTTCTTCTTGCTTCCCTTGCATTCAACCTCATCGACATCTTGCTCTAGGCTTGACCTACACGAGGATTCCAACACGGTCACGGCGACGTTCGAGTTGCCAGGGCTCCAATCCGAGGACGTCACCATCGATGTCCAGAACAACCGCCTGGCTGTCTCGGGCGCGTCTGGCGCGTCCAGCGCGCACGAGGAGAGCGGGTATGCGGTCCGTGAGCGACGCTACGGAAAGTTCTCGCGGACGTTGCAGCTCCCCTTTGGCACCAAGGCAAGTCTCTGGTCCATCGTCTTGAACCGGATACTGAACTGTGAACGACAGGCACAGGACGTGACAGCCAAGATGGAGAACGGTCTGTTGACCGTGACGTTCCCAAAGACGAGCCCCCAACAACAACCCCAGCGGATTGCTGTCCAGTAAAAGATCGATGATGCTCATGGGGCTTGGTTTCTATTCTAATGTAGCTTGTTTCAGACATGATCCAAACATGTATTTCTTCCCACGTCGATACTGATCAGATGATGATCAGCAAGTTTTATTAATTAATACAGTGTAATCTTGGCTCGGGTCAAGCATCCGAGCTCTAGTGTGAACAGCGTGTGGATCGATCGATCTGAAAGTCAGGCTCAAATGAGATGACAGCTATTGATGCCGAAGACCTCAGTCATCGATCGGAGCATTCAGCTCATACGCATTTCGCCAGTCTTTCGCTCGCATGCGCATGAAAGATCGAAATGGCGGCCACTGGCAAGCTGGGAAAAAAGCGTAGATGTGTTGCAGGATACATGGAGTGCACCTCCGAGTCGCGGTCGGGCCCAGTATTGTACACGGACCGGTGGCCACAAGTTCCAGGAGGACTGATGTTATGTCCGCCTTCTGTGGTACGCTAAGATGTTAGGAAGCGTGAGTCGTGTGTTCTGCTCCTCCATGCTGCAAGGATCGTCGAACTATGAGTTCGGACATGGTGTAAGTACACACATAACGGATCTGTCATGGATGTTCTGCACGGAAATTTCAGGCACACTGCATGCCACCCCGAGATGAAACAAGCATTGGTACAGGCGACTGCCAAACATCGACTTCCGGGGTCACATTCCATGCCGGTAGGCTTCCAAGCGACCTGTGCTCGTATTTGCCGCTTGAATTTTGCCCTTACCATCCCAAGATGTTCATTTCTCTAAACAGCGCCAGAAGGACACTTGCGTGGTGTACCGGGTTGGGAGACTAGGCATGTATGTGAAGAAAAGCGACTTCCTGGCTGAGCGCGCGAGGCAGACAAAAGTTGTCAAACCATACATCAATGCTACTTTGGGGCCTGAAACGTGAAGCCTTTCATGTGGACTAAACATACTAGTGAAGAATGCGACGTAAACGTGAGGATCATTGTGGGGCTTGATCCGCGAAGCCCTTCGCGTCGGAGAGACAAGAAAATGGTGAAAGCTGATAATGAAAGATCGTTGTCCTAAAGAAGAATGCAAACTTGATGAAAATGCTATATGTGGGGCTTGATCTGCGAAGCCCTTCGCATGAGGGGAACATTGTAAACGATGAAGCAGAACGAAATGCTATATGTGGGGCTTGATCTGCGAAGCCCTTCGCATGAGGGAGACATGACAAACGATGAAGCAGGACGAATAGAGAATCTATGGGGACGGTGAAAACGGCCATGAAAAAGAAAGGTGAATGGTGTGAATGCAATGAATGTTCGGAATCTATGCAATGCCATGTTGCTTAAAAAGATGATTCGTGATTCGTGTTGAAGCAAGGTCATCCTGGCACTAAATGGCGCCGATGTAGGAAAGCTCGTTTCGGGTGAATTGGACAATCTCGCCGCTCGTGGGACGTGTTCGAGCAGCATCGAGTGTGGACCAGCACTGTTGGACAAACGCCCATCGACGGTCGGTGACCAGCACATTACCGGGTCGCTTCGGCGTCATCCCTCTAGAGACAGCATGTACGACTTGCATTTCGTTCGTGTAGTAATGGTACGGCACCAAGCCGCTCAAGATCTGTTCGTAGGCATGAACGTGGTATTTCGGACATGTGTGAAATGCAACGTACTTGCAACATGACGCCACCAAACGAATACACATCATGATATGTCTTGGGTGATATTTTCGCCAGTCCCTCTTCTAACTCATCCTCGGGTAAGCTGAGGTCGAGTAGTTCTGGAGCTATCCAGCGCATTGTGCCTCGCGCATGAAACGACGTTGCAAACGTCAAGCCCTCGAGCTCTGTCAAGAGCGTTGATAGCCCAAAATCGGCAATGCAAGCACTTCCGTGTTTGCTGACGAGAATATTGGACTGGACGACTTGCATATTGAGAGTTAAAATAAGTTTAAAAAAAGCATCACGTACCCCTGATAGGTCACCGTGAACAACCGATCGTGAATGTACTACCGTTGATCAGTCATTGTTTCGGATTGGACGTGGTAACAACATAGGCACTCACAGTAATGCAGACCAGAAGCAACATTATCGAGCTGATGGGATCATCACCGAATTCTTTTTGAGAATGACGATACTTACTAGACCAAGGATCTCGATCTCAGACTGATCGGCATGTCGATCCCTCAAATAAGCGGTCAGGGTGCCTTTTTCTGCCCAGGGGCACACCATGGCGGGAAACCGACCAAATCCCATAGTCGTTCCAAGGAGTGGCAACACGTTTTCATGTTCGAGAGTCAACCACACTTTGATCTCCCGACGGAGCCGCTGTACAAGGTGATTTAGCGGACATCCAGACGAATGCTGATAAATTAAAGAAACGGCCAGTTACCCTTTGCTTCTTGGTAAAATCCCCCTCCTCACCTGAGTAGGTCTTGATGGCTTTGATCGCGACCTGCAGCGTACTACATGTAAGTAAAACAGCTGAGATATGGAAGCACGTACCTTGAGTGACTTTGCATTCGAGTGAAGGAACCCTCGGTAGATGTCCGCAAATCCACCAGACGCAACCGGATCTAGACCTTCTCGTACAATTTGGGCAGTGAGATCATTTGGAATTCGCAGTCTAGGATGGTCTGCATCAGCCCACAAACAAGTAACTCCCGGAGGGTTGCCTTACATATGGTGACGACCAGGTCTTTGGTCGACAGGAATGGACGGTGCCCACCTCAGAACGTTGAGAGGACTCAACTTGTGACGACAAAAGTACAATAGGCCCAGGAACATTTGTAGAACTGCTGAGACCCAGTTTCCCTTCGGCTGTGTACCTGTCAAAGGAGGCGAAACGTTGTTGTCGTATGAAGAGCCAAGTGGTGTGCAAGAAGCAACGTTTACGATGACATCCGATTTGCGATGAAGAATAAGGGTGGGATGTTGAAATGAAATGGTACGATTCGCCCTGGACTCGTGGTTGAAACTAGCTTTGTCACGCGACGCAACGATCGCTGTCGAGCTTTCCTGGATGCTGCACTTGCCAGACAAGTCAGTAGCAGAACGCCTGAGAGGTTGAAGGAGTAAAAATCTGGAGCATTCGTTGGGTTTACTATCTCTCAAACGAGGAGAGACTGCAAGGTTTGTGGAAGAATGCATTGCGAGAATCGGGGAGGGTGGTGTGGTGAAACTTGCGGCATCCGAGAGAACAGTGGGACAGGAAGGAAGTAAACGGAGGGAATCATCGGAGGACCTAGGTGGTGCAGGTGGGTGGGAGGAAGAAGGCTGAAAGGAAGAAGACGATACTCCGGGGTCTGGAGGTGGAGAAGAAAAAAGGAGGTCTGAGGCATAGTCTGGAGGAAACATTGTCTGTATCGGAGTCAACGATTGTAGTAATAATCATGCATAGAAGGGGAGGGGGGAGCTTGAGGAAGTGTGAAGGAGGGGCGAAGGGACAGCAAGATATACCGGTGTCTCAAGTCACATCGAACGGGCGTCTAGAAACCGTGAGTTTTTTTACTCGTGTTTAATGCTGTATTGTAGACAGATTGCAGCTCAACTCAGCGGTCAGGCACAAACTACAAAGTTAGGCTAGGGTCTCAGAAAGCCACTGCGGCGCGCTTACATTTAAAAAATGTATACCCGTACCTACAGATAAGGACAAGCTTGAAGATTGGCCGCGCCGACATGAGTGCCTGATGCCGTCCTGTCGTGAACAGGTTAGAAATGCTCCTACTCCACCCATCACAACTGACGGTAAACGTGTGCACAGAATGATGCTCAGGGCCAACCGTGGGATGTGATCCGACTTAGGGAACCGTCACCGACAAGCGAACTAGACAAGTTTCGTGACCAACCGACCTCGAGAAGTCGTAAATGCCGAGATAGATGCACTGTCATCGATAAGCATTCCTAATTTTGTATTGACGCCCTGCACTCAAACATTGGCATTTCTGTGAGCCCCCAGATTGTATCTTCCGAGTACGCTTCTGTTGATGACGGTGTCTCGTCCTTTTGCACACAATGTGCAGTATCCATGGAATACAGGACCCATCGTGCTCACTTCGACACATGGTTTAGGGATTCTACTTTCAAGTTGCCAATGAACTACTACATGCCATTCGTCACTTTGTCATGTCTGCGGCCTGCCGAAGGCTTCACTACATCATGCGTGTGCACGCGGTTTTCGGCCGTAGTGTACTCAATGCATGTCAAAACGGGAACTTTCACCAGAACAATGTGGACGAAGCATCATGCGTGCTTGAACTGCACGATGCTGTCTTGCGTCTTGGACGCTACAGGGCGTTCGTTTCCGTGCGGACAATGGCCCAGCTGGCCCGCTCTCATAAACGATTTTAAAGCACCATCGCCTGTCCCAGACGAGCAGTATGTTCCCCCCTTCGTCGCCTGCATGCGTGTTCTCGTATCTTTGTCAACACAGAGGTGATCTCGGAGGGAACCCCCCGAGACATTTGATTTTTGGGTTCTTCTCATGCAACAGGCAAGCATCTTCGTTCACCCCCTCACACGTGAAGAGTTGGTTTTCTTGTCGTTCTCTGCTGAAATCATGCCAGCTGCTTTCCGGATTTCATTTCTAGCGAAGGTATGGTGCTGCAAACTCGGCTATTTGGCACCGGAACTTGGCTACACGCTAGATGATGGCCATCAATCGGCGTCAACGTAGGACGGATCTTGAAAGGGGTGGAGGGAGTGGCGCGTACGTCTATTTCGTTTACCCCGTATCGCTTCTACGATACTTGGCTTCATGATCTAGTCGATATATTGTACTGTAAACGATACTGAATATAACTGAATATATAACCGGAAATCACAGCCAATAATACATATCGTCCCCCCCTCACTGGATAGCAATGCGCCGTGCTTCTTGTTCTGGAGTTGTCTTTGGGAAGGTCACAGTCAATAAACCATCCTCCATCTTGGCGTTCACGTCCTCTGGCTGTCATCCATAGTCAGCATCAGGCTTGATGTACATTCGTGCCCGCGGGGTGCCTACCTTGGTTCCAACGGGAAGTTGCAATGTTCGGGAGAACTTGCCATAGCGTCGCTCCTGGATCGCGTACGCGCCCTCATCACGCGCGCTGGACGTGCCAGAATCACCCGACACGGTCAGGCGGTTGTTCTGAACGTCGATGGTGACGTTCTCAGATCGGAGTCCTGGCAACTCGAATGTTGCCGTGACCGTGTTGGAATCCTGGGATTCGTGCAAGTCAAGCCTGAAGAGGGATGAGGATGAGAAACACGAGCCAGAAGCGTGGATAACAAAAAGTGCATACTTTGGGTGGAACGAGGCGAGCTGTGGTGATCGAGCAAGTCGGGTGACTAGCACCGAGGGTACAGAAAGCCGTACTCGGGAACGGGCATTGAATGCATCGTAAAACGAACGAGCAAAGGGGTTAAAGTAGAAGTGCACCGAAGACATGATCAGCTCCCAGAAGAAGTGAGCAGAGGGTGTTTGGTAGTATCAACTGTGGGCTTGAAATGTTTGTAAAAGTCTGAGGTCAGACCAGAATGAAACTCCTCCCTTTAATATGATTTAATGCTGCACCGCATCTGTGATCGCTAGAGTGTTGAAGTATATACTAGTCAGTTCGGCGTGTTTCGAGAAGCTTCCTCACGAACGATGATTCCAAATTTGGAAGGAAATCGGTATTGATGTTTATTTGGAAACAGACTAAAAAGGAAACTATCACCAATCGCAGCCACAAAAGTCAACCTGGTCTGGGTTGACCCCGCGGTTGACCCCCGCTTAGTGCTAAGCGGGGTCTGCATCTTCGTCGTTGTTCATAGATCCGCTGGCTTTAACAAGAACAATTCTTCCCGCCTGCAGAACATTCTGAGACGCCTTGGAACTGTCCACATGCTCCCAGAGAATTTCAGGAAGCTCTGGATACGGTTCGAAACAATCGGACGAACAAGGCACAGGTTAGTGCTATAAAAGCTTTCTGGTAGAAAAAATCTAGCTCTGGGACACTCAAAGAACTCGTGCACCGACGTAACCTTCATATCAAACGCCTCTGGCTTCTGCCCTGTAATCATGTCCTTGATTCCCTTTCACTACGACCACGTTGCAGAACTTGATCATATATTTGCCAACGCATTCAACGCCAGTTTCCGCCCTAATGATCTCCGCCCTAATGATCTCGGTCTCTCAGTCCCACTTACGTAACGTGTCAGAACGCAACACCCCGATTCATTCTGTCCGAAGTAAGCATCACCTACTTTTCACCTTACCGTCACCTGCTTTTCTCATTGCCCTTCCTTCTTTAGACTTGACCTTCACGAATCAGAAGGCTCTAACACGGTCACCGCGACATTTGAGATACCAGGATTCCAATCTGACGATATCACCATCAATATCCACAACAACCGGCTGACAGTATCGGGCGAATCTGGTCGATCTGACGCTCGTGAGGATGAAGTATACGCAGTTCGGGAACGACTCTACGGCAAGTTCGCCCGTACGTTGCAGCTCCCGTTTGGCACAAAGGTAGGCACTTTCATGGTGATATGTTAAACCTAGATGCTGACTACGGGCGATAGGCAGATGATGTGCAGGCCAAGTCGAAGGATGGCTTATTGACCGTGACATTCCCGAGGACTATTCCCGAACAGCAAGCATAACGCATCGCTATCCAGTGAAGAGTTGACGACATGTATCCTTGTAGTTGTGATTTCCACTACATGAAGCTCATAATTCAAGCTATGACTTTCAAAAAGCACCCGAGGTGAACATAGTTCAACGTACTACCGAATCTGAGAGTAGACTGAATCGTCGAACATACTGATTTCCTCGAGTTCTGCTACATCAAGGCTGAGCGTTAAGTGGCACAAGCTATGGTGGGTCAAAGATACCGAGTCCCAATAATCACGACCCGTGCGTTCTCGGAATAAGTACACCATCATTTTACGCCCAGTTCCACATCGACTGGAGTCTGCAGCTGCCTACAGACGTGCTCCAATAATAAATACATGCATTGCATATGACGCTCCTATTGCATGACCGTTCAAAACATCTTCCTTTCTAGGTTTATTATTCCCTGTTACGCCTGTACTCATTTACCTCGACTCTAGCAATATATGGTACGGTTATATTCTAATTTTTGATCGACGAATGTGCGGGACGACTGGTCTCGGGCGAGGCGACGGGGCGAATGATCTAACACGCATGCTGCACAGTGGATCATCGTTTAGTGTAGTGCATAAGTTGCAGCATAACGCGTACCTGTGCCGCCCACCTCGCCGACGTGTCTAACACCCGTGTCCCTTATTTGACAGTCGACTTCCCGATCGGCACGGCTGATAGTGATTCACGCTGGTTGTAAGTTGGAGTAACTTACGGCAAACGGTCACACGGAAAATGATACCACGATGAAATCAGTTCGTACTAAAAAATCGTAAGAGCCCCCATGAATGACCGGCATGCATAAGTCCCTCGGGGTTTGATACAGAAAAACACGTTTTTTCAGCTTTGAACGCCGACAGTGCTGTTGGACAGGGACGCCAGCATGTAATGGAGAACGTCGCCTGAAGAGCCATCGGCCGACAAGACGTCCATCCTGTCTGCATCGCGAGACATATCATCTATATACTCGGTGGAACCAGAGAGGTGGGCCACCTTGCAGCACGTCGCATGCAGGGCAAGCAAGTCGGGTAGAGGAACCGGAAGATTCTCAGGATCGGGAGTAGAGAGCGCGACGAATCGACGGATGTGGGGGTGCGGTTTCAGACCGTACCACTTGATTTCATAATGATCCGTCTGAGGCTGCATCATGAAACAGTGTTGATAAGTATCGTGACTCGGAGCATACATGGTAATGCAAAACGCACCGTAGCGTCAAAGTACAACTCGAGCCGATCAAATTTGTCATGTGTATCGGATGTCAAAGTGATGACATTGGTCAGGGAATGAACTTGCTCCCCATTGAACACACTGATGTCGTGGCGGAATCGCTTGAGGACCGCCAATATGGAAGCAGAATAGTCAAGCTAGACATCTAGATATGATTCACTCGCGATATGGTGAGCAGCTATCGTTGCGAACCTTGGAATTCTCATCTGATCTAGGTTCCACATTAAAGAATATGCCTTCTGGAATAATATGAGCCAACTGTGTATAGACTCCGACGGTATCGGGATCAAGTTGGGCGACGATATCACCAGGAGCTCTGCCGTCGATTACACCAGTTACGACACATCTCCAATTGTCTCGAATTAGTGCCTGTACAAGCCGGACGGAAAAGTGAGAAAGAGGAACTAGAAACACAATCGCAGTTGCTCACGCACCCGTTCTTTAGCATCCTGGTGATTCTTGGGGGCCTGGGTGATGTCGACCTTGACTTGAGCTTTTACAGTCTCAAAAGAGGGTCCTGAAGGGTGTTCGCTGGGTTTCGGCGTTCGACCTCTGTGCTTCTTGACTGGACAAAGATAGATTGGTACACGAGACGGAAGGTGGCAAACGGATGACTCACAAGGTATGATAACGTTGCGTTCAAAGAATGCCCCAACATCAGTGAGGTCGCTGCTGTCCTTGCGTGAATGTATGCATTTGGCGACTTCAGCGCGAACACCCCGTGTAGGCGCATGGAGCAGCAAGAAGCCGAGAATTCGGACGTGGCGCAGCTTGTCCGTGAACGCGACAAGCTCCTGTTCGTATCTGAGACAAATATTGTACGCACTGAGGTAATTAGCATCCTCGTCGGCTATACGCTGCACTTGGGGAGTGTTGACCTTCGGTAGGGGAGTAGGCATTTTTATTATAGTTCATGTACACGAGCCAGTACTACGTATCATTTGTTCTCACGCCATCGCGTTTGACTTTGGAACAGCAACTTGATGGGCACCGCGCTCCAGGTGCACAAATACCCCGATCCGGAGTAACTCAGATCGGGTCGCCCCTCGATCGAGTCTTTCCGGACGTTTGCTTTGGCCTGTCCGGCTAATGGACCACCTCGAGGGCCATACGCGATGTACAGCTTGGCGTGGGGCCCAAGCTAGAAACTGCCGGGGTTAGTTTTTCTTTGTAACTTAGTTCAATTGACTTGGCATTCATAAAATTGGAACTCGTGTATCCGCGTTTACTGGACCATTCGTTTCCGCGTTGGAGTCAATCAACAAAAGGCCCTCCGCCGACCTTCGTCGTGCGCCCGATTCGAGCGGTACGAGGTTGCCATATATGGTGTCAAGCGGGAGTTGATCCTCTCGGAGTCCCAAAGAATGGTCGGAGAGTCGTCGGTACTCGCACTCACTTTGCGTATAGACAATACAGTTGTTGTCAGGCTACGAAGTCTATTCCAGCCCTGATAAGTAGGAGCGCTTGGCTTTTGGTTAGCTGACCATTATGCAAGGGTGAAGCTAAATCATTCGAGGTCTTATTTTTTCATGTGCTCTAAGGCTGTTTATAGCGACTGGTTCTGTTCGGAGGAGTAAGTGAAATATACATCGTTTTTCGCGCTCGTGCCTCGAGGTGGCTCGGGATGCCCTTGCGGAGGCAAACGAGCATGGGAAGTGTGCTGAACCCGTGCTTCGCCATGTGCACTTACCACGTGCTAGTCCGTCCGAGCTCTGCGCGGTGGGCGCAACCATCGCGATTGCATTGATTGAACGGCAGATCTGGAGCACCCCATGCGCAGATCGTTTATTGCAACCCATTCCTGCACCTTCAACGGCATCCGAACATTGACAACAGGCTGCTCTTTCTTTGCGTTTCTGCGGCGGAGGTGAGCAGCTTCCCGCTCACGTTATGCATCGGACGTGTATTCAGAAATGGATTTATTCTATCTTGATGTAGAGTGTCAAGCAACGGTTTACAGAACCAAGTGTCAAGCAAGTCGTAATCTCTTTGGATCGTAACATCATGATTAATTGACAGTTAGGTCCACTGACAGTGGCGGGCGGGCATTGTTTGCCAATCTCGAAACGAAGGTGCATTGTTCCGCGTCCAATTTAAGAAATGTGGGCTCGCCGGCGCGAGCGTATGCTCGGAATGATTAAACTTGTCACAACTCACCTTTTGCTTCATCACACGGCTGGGCTCGCTTACGGTACACATACATATCTCCAAAGTCTGGCTACGGGTGGACGCAAACCTTCAACGAGAATAAAGAAACATTCGGCGGGTACGCTTTGATGCCAAGGTGCCACTCGCCAACGATCCGCGTTGCGATATAAATTCGACCGGGAAATGACTCTTCCCTCTCAACCAGCGCAACTACTCTCTGCTTTTTACCCTCTACCCTCTACCCTCTGCTCTCTGCTCTCTGTCGTCAGCACCTACTGCAATGTCAGATGTTCCTCTAGAAGACCAAACCCTCCCGGCATTCTACAACACGACGGCCTACTATGACTCGTCGATATACCCCCGATCTGGAGTAATCCGGCCACCCCTAGCCACGCTTCCCAACTATACCAACCCCGATTCTTCTCAGTTCTTCCCTGGCGTCGGCGGGTGCGGCGTCAGTCACGGTATACCCAACGATCAACACCAAGACGTGATGTATCTTGCGGACAGCTGCATGCTCGCTTCGTTTCAGGCGATATACGACCCGTCGACCGGGTGGTTCGTTCCTCCCAACTACCAGCAACAACAACTCGCGCAGCTCCCTCCGCCGGACATGTCCAACTGGTCCCTTTATTTACAACCTACGACCCACAACGTGCCACAAGCACAGATGCCGAGCCGAGAAGATCTCCAAAATGTCGGTATGGGCGCCGTCCAAGGATATGGTTGTGGATCGAGCCACGGGCAATATTTCCAGGCGGACGTCGGGCCTTATGTGCAAAACGACCAGTTCACGTACCAAACCAATGTTGAATTCTATAGCGCTCAGGCAGTATCCGATGCGCAAAACTATCCGTTCGTGAACGCATCTGTTCCTAGCTCGTCCTCGGGGGGAAACGCGGGGCAGGAAAACGCGGAGGGTAAGAACACGCAAACGGGCACGGTGAGTGCAATAGTACGATGGCGTGCGTGTGTCGACGGCTCACACCTTCGAATGACAGAAGGACGCGAAGTATCAGTGTCCGCGGTGTCAAAGATGGGTCCTTGAGCGACGCCGGGACCACCACGAAAGAAAGCATGACCCGAACGAGCGCTACTTTTGTCTGATCTGTGTGGTGGAAAACGAGGAGAGGACCGTGAAGAGGCCGTGCGAGTGCGTACGAATCGCAAAGCTTGAACGAACGGCCTCTTTGCTGATGTGATGCCTGGATTAATTTAGATTCTCCCGCGTAGACCCGTTGAAGCGCCACGTCGCATCACAGCACACGTCCTTTGAACCGTGGTTGCCAAGTAGAATATCAAAGGAGAACCCTGAGGACAATGATCCTTTAGGCCTCTTGAAGTCTCGCCCCGAAGTCTTGCCGGAGCACTTGGTACCGATCAGGCTCGAAATAGAGCGCCAAGATAGAGAACGGTTGGAAGCGATCGCGCAGGGGAACGATTAACCGGCGACATCAATCTACGGATTTCAAAATCATATTTTCCGCCAGCTTGGGGGCTGTACTAATGCTTGCTCGTGATGTTTTCTCTGTTTCTCGTGCTGTTCCATCCTCATGTACCATGCCACGATACTCATGTATACCAAATGACTGTCATGATTCTGTATTGCCGTGCCACGTTCCTGTCCCGGTGAGGGCGTCCAGCAAGATCGTGTCTTGGCGCTAAAGCCTCCGCGTGTACATGGATCATCTTGAAGAACTTTGTCCGAGGCTGACGTCAGCGGCCGACACTCCCGTCTGCGTCGTTTCCCCGACACGCTGTTGTCGCCGGTTTCTCTTCCTAGACGCGACCTGCACGCGTCGCCGAATCATCGCGATGGTCATGCACCTCGCTATCGTCGTCCGTCACACACACGTTCACGGTGGTATAGGTTCGTTCAGACCGTGTTCGGGCCAACGTCCGACTCAATCCGGGCAGGGACACGTGCGCGCGCTGCGTTCCTCGCGGCCTGGCAACGCTGACACTTCTGCCTCGACCCCGTTCTTTTTTTTTCTCCTTCCCCTCTCTACTCTCGGGAACGAGACTGCTTTTGACATTCGCCCGGAGCGGGCATGCGTTCACTGGGCCGGGCCGTTTCGACAAGGCAAAACAACGCCCGGCATGCCTTAAAAAAAAAAGCCTGCCAAACGTTGCACGTAGGCTTCGTCGTACCGCAGGAGAAGGACGCCGATCCTGTTTTTTTTTTCGACGCGACGTCGGCATTTCTTCTTTCTTTGCATGGCATTGTCAATGAGTAACCTGACTGATTTGGTTACACTGATACCCGCCTGCCCAGTGTATTTTTCTTTTTTGGCTTCACGAGGTAGCCTCGTTTTTTCGGATTTGCTTGATTCTCTCAACCGCTGTGGGTCATGAGTGTGACACATGCCCGAATAGTGGGGCACCAGCTATACGACATGGCTCATGCTCCGCGGCTAGGTTCCAACGGAGAATCGCTTCCTGTTTGAGGACACATCATCGTTTGAATCCCACAATCTTTGAGAAACGAGATGACAATCCATATATAATATATGTATTTGAATCCTCGTTTATTGTCCTATAAGGCAATCGCCTTTTGTTGGGTAGTATGTACATGCGTAAGGGCTGGGGGTGAGACAAGCTAGTGCAGTGATCGGGTTGTATCGTAGGGAGGCGGGCACAAAAGCGGCAGACGCTTTTGACAGCATGGATTTCGGGGGAGGTGTAGTATGTATCGTGGTGGTCATAAGTTAGGTGAGTAGGATCGAAATGGGTGTCTACAGCCACGCATGGTGAGAGGGAAGAGAGAACGAGGAAAAGGGGTTAGAACTCCTCAGATCCAGGGAGCGATCCATAGTTTATCGACTATCATGACCCGTGTGCCCAGGCAAGTTCGTTCTTGGTAAATTTCATGATCTCGCCACTAGTCGGGCGTGATCGCGTAATATCCACAGTAGACCAGCATCGCTGGATAAACGCCCATCGATGCGGAGTGACCGACACGTGTCTAGGTCGTCGTGGCGTTATTCCCCTCAAGACGGCATGCATGACTTGAAAGTCGTGTGAGTAATAATGATAGGGCACTTTGCCGCTCAGGATCTAGCATGTATGCGTTATGGTGTGCTACTCGGAAGTGTGAGGGTACGGACCTGCAACATGACGCCCCCAAACGAGTATACGTCATTGTAAGTCGTCGGTGATATCGTCGAAGGACTCTCGTCTTCGGGTATGCTGAGATCAAGCAACTCGGGTGCTATCCAGCGCATGGTTCCCCGTCCGTGGAATGATGTGGCGAACGTCAATCCGTCAAGTTCGCTCAACAACGTCGATAGGCCAAAATCACTGATCCAAGCGTTCCCATTTGCGTTGACGAGAATGTTAGACTGGAAGACAAGGGTGTTGATGGATAATGGAGATGGACGAGTACGGCACCACATACCCCTGATAGATCTCCATGCACGACAGATTGCGAATGCACTACCAAAAACATCGTTCATGAACGTAAAGCATGGATAGACCCAGTGTACTCACGGTAATGTAGGCCAGAAGCAACGTTGTCAAGCTGGTAGGATGTGTATAGATTGCCTTGCAGAACGAAGAAGCAAGCTTACCAGACTGAGTCTCTCTAATTGTGTGAGATCAGCATGTCGGTCCTTGAGGTATGAGGTCAGGGTGCCGTTTTCTGCCCAGGGGCACACCAAGGCAGGGAATCGACCAAAACCCACGACCGTTCCGAGGAGAGGCAATACGTTGTCGTGTTTGAGGCGCCGCCATACTTTGACTTCCCGATGAAGCCGCTTCAAGGGTAATGACATCAGCTGGTGATCACCATAGGTACAGTGAAAAGGACTTGGTCACCATTTCTTTCTTGGTATGGTCACTGTCTCTGCCAGAATATGTCCTGATAGCTTTGATAGCAACCTACGTTGCGCTAAACATTGATGGCATCACGGACTGTACGACAGTACGTACCTTGATGGGCTCCGTATCCGACTGAACTGTCCCTCTGTAGATGTCCGCAAACCCTCCGGAGGCAGCTGGGTGATGACTTTCCCGCGTAACCATGCCGGTGAGATCGTTCACAGTGTGTTGTCTAAGCCAACTTGTATAAGTTCATGGCAAGAATTTCGGTGGTGTGCCTTACCCAGCATTGTGCATAGAAATCGTAGTCGAGGCGGTTTCTCCCATGGTACTGCCAAAGCTTTCATCCTGAAACACCAAAATAGAGTGAGCAGATGAGGTGGTGCAAGGCATGACAATACGTGCTACGTCGGATCTGGTGCTCCACTGACACACCACGCCATAGGTGTCCACCAGACCGGCAGATGGATCATCACCCCTCCAAGGAACATGGGTGGTACAACAGTATGCTCTGCAGCAGATTGCGTTAGACTTGGACGTGAGTTTTGGTAGGTACCATACTCGTGATTCAGATTTGGACATGGGTCTGTGGATTTCAGGGAGCCTAGCGGATGGTACAAGAGCAGGAGATGTAGCATCATTTTGAATAGGAGCGTTGACCAATCGACTCTTGCCTGGGATGTGCTGGCGTGAGTGTCACGTTGTGCATACATTAAAGGGAGGGCAGCATAGGGTGAATGACTTGGTTTGGATGTGTGGATGTGATGAGAGACAATTGGAGTGGATCCGGCATTGTGCAAGTATGTTCGAGAAAGAGTGTGCAATGAGGAGGTGAATGATGGCACGACGGACACCGTGAGAACGGTTTCAGTGTTTGTGGGCATTATCACGCCAGCACGGTGATTTCATCGAAATTTATGTAAACTATTGGCGACCCACGGGTAATCGTGGGAAAACCTGAACGTGTGACGCGCCTTCAGTTGCACGCTTCAAGTGCTCAATTGCTTGCCAATGCCTCGCTCCAGCACGTCCGTCTTCTTCCCTTCCTCCTACCCAACTCCCGCTCACCCCACCCACAGCGTTCGAGTCGAGTCTACCAGCGAACACGACGCGTATCTCTACAAGTACCTCGCCAAGTACTGTCCGTCCAAACAGGGCCGCAGGGGCAGAAAGACGTTCCAGCAGCTCGTCGAGAACGTACGTTCCTGCTCTGACGTGTCCACGTTACGTGCACCCCGCCCCCTGAGCAGCGCTCCCGTAGGTCGATCAACAATGGCCGTGGTCGGTCCACCACCCGTGGCAGTCCTGGCGTGAACGCTACGTCAAGAACGCGGATCGGTTCGACATGCTAATTCAGCGGTACCAGGACAAGCATGGCGTGCAGCCGGCGGAGACGACAGGGAAACGCAAGCACGCGACAGAGCCGACACCTGTAGATGAGCCTGGTCGGAGCGCGAAACGCGTCCAGACCGAGGCGAGGAAGGAAGAGGAAGAGGAAGAAGAGGTGCGAGAAGCTGTAGCAACGAACAGGTACGGACGTCTTGTTCATGCAATGCCTCTTGGGTGTGACCCCATATCTCAGCGAGACGCGCACAAAGACACCTGTGGAGAAGCCACCCTCGGCGTCAACGCCACAAACGCACGTGCAACTGGATGCTCGACCTTCATCTTCGACGAGCGACGACGCCCGGCAGCCTACTGTCGACCTCGAAACACGTCCTACGGTCGAGCCACCATTGTCGTCGCCCAATCGATCAGCGAGGCGGACAGACGAACCCCGCCCCTTGAAACTTGTAAAAAAACGACAGTACGAGTCGCCGGACGCGTTTGCATCAGAACCGTCATCACCACAGGGGGGCGTTCGTATTGCATGTCCTTTATCACAGGCACTGCCGACGCCGAGTCCGCCTACAGAGGGTGTCCCAATCAGTGCAACGACACGCCCTCGCGCGCCACCGCAGATCGTAAACTCGTTTCACGGGAAAATACTAGTCGATAACAAAGGTCATGTACCACGTGCAATTTCTCTGGACGAGACAGATGAGGAGGAGGAGGAGGAAGAAGAAGAAAAGGAGGCGTCTGATGAGGAGCCAGAGCCCAAATTGCAATCGCCTCCCGTTCGTCATCGTACTGCCAAAGACATAGGCAAATGAACCAGATGCGCAGGTCGACGCGCATCATCCGTTCAGTCAGCCGCCATCTCCACCTGAGCTCAAACCGGAACGCAAACCTGATCAGGATACCACAGTAGCACAGGTGCGTGATGACGACGTGGTCCAGAATGGTGCCTCGCCCAATCAGTGCGCTGTACTCGATTCATCTGGTCACGTCGCCAAACCATCCACCAAAGGGCCTAATTTTCCTGTGCCACGCCCATCGACGGTGTCGCCCTTCCGATTTGCGTCAACGACTCGCCCACTTGCTGTTCTACAAGCATCTACGATCACCCCTCAACAACCAGCACGGCAAGCACCAGTCAAAATCGCACACCACCATCCGGCGACAATCCGTTCAACATGACGCGAAAAACGGCCGCCAACGCAAGCATCGACCTCGTCCGCGCGTTCATGTCCCAATCCCACTCGCGTTCCTCGGAGGCCTCCGCCGCTGTGCGATTCCCGCGGTGGTCTGCGCCCACGCGTACCGGTTCGGCGACTTGGGTGCTGGACTCGGATTCTGGATCTGGGTCAGGGTCGCCCTTTGGACGGACGGACGATTCTCCTGCGTAGACGCGTTGAAGCGCCACATCGCATCACAGCACACGTCCTTTGAACCGTGGTTGCCAAGTAGAGTCTCGAAGGAGAACCCTGAGGACAATGATCCTTTGGGCCTCTTGAAGTCTCGCCCCAAAGTCTTGCCGGAGCACTTGGCACTGATCAGACTCGAAATAGGGCGCCAAGACAGAAAACGGTTGGAAACGATCGCGCAGGAGAACAATTGACCGGCGACATCGATCTACGGATTTCAAAATCATATATTTCGCCGGCTTGGGGGCTGTACTAATACTTGCTCGTGATGTTTTCTCGGTTTCTCGCGCTATTCCATCCTCAGGTACTATGCTACGATACTCATGTATACCAAATGACTGTCATGATTCTGTATTGCCGTGCCACGTTCCTGTTCCGGTGAGGGCGTGCAGCGAGATCGTAGTTTTGGCGCTAAAGCCTCCGCGTGTACCTGGATCGTAGAACTTTGTCCGAGGCTAACCGTGTCAGCGGCCGACACTCGCGTCTGGATCGCCGGCTTCTCTTCCTAAACGCGATCTCAGGCTGCATGCCATCGCCAAATCGTCGTAATGGCCCATGCACCGACGTCGCTATCGTCGTCCGTGTCATACACACGATCGCATTGGGTTCGGGCCAATGTCCGACTGAATCCGGGGCAGGAACGCCCGCCCGCGCTGCGTTCCTCGCGCCCTGGCAGCGCTGATGCTTCTGCCTCGACCCCGTTCTTTTTTTTTCCTTCCCCTCGCTACTCTCGGGAATGAGACGGTTTTTGACATGTCGCCCGGAGCGGGCATGGGTTCACTGGGCCGGGCCATTTCGAAGAGGTAAAACAACGTCCGGCATGTCTTGGAAAAAAAAAGCCTGCCGAATGTTGCACGCAGGCTTCGTCGTACCGTAGGAAAAGGACGCCGATCCGGTTTTTTTTTTTCGACGCGGCGTCGGTATTTCTTCTTTCTTTGCGTGGCATTGTCGATGAGCAACCTGATTAATTCGGATACACTGGTGCCCGCCCGCCCAGTGTACTTTTGACTCGACGAGGTGGTCTCTTTTTTCGGATTTGCTTGATTCTCTCAACAGTCGTGGGTCACGAGTGTGTGACACATACTGTACCTGAACAGCGGGGCACCAGCTATACGACATGCGACATGGCTCATGCTCCGCTGCTGGGTTCCAACGGAGGGTGGTTTCTCGATCCTGCACGGGGACACATCATTGGCTGGATCCCACAATCTTTGAGAAATGAGACGACAATCCATGTGTGTTTTTTATTATTATCTTCGTTTATTGTTCTGTTGGGTAGTATGTACATGCGTAAGGGCTGGGGGTGAGACAGGCTAATGCGGTGATCAGGTCGTATCGTAGGGAGGTGGACACAAAGGCAGTAGACGCTTTTGATAGCATGGGTGTTGGGGGAGGTGTAGTGTGTATCGTAGTGGTCATAAGTTAGGTGAGTAGGATCGAAATGCGTGTCTACGGCGGCTGTACTCACGCATGGTGAGAGAGAAGGGAGAGCGAGGGAGCGATCCATGCTTTATCGACTATCATGGCCCGTGTGCGCATGCAAGTTCATTCTTGGTAAATTTCACGATCTCGCCACTGGTCGGGCGTGATCGCATGATATCCACTGTAGACCAGCATCGCTGGATAAACGCCCATCGACGCGGAGTGACCGACGCGTGTCTTGGTCGTCGTGGCGTTATTCCCCTCAAGACGGCATGCATAACTTGAAAGTCGTATGAGTAATAATGGTAGGGCACTTTGCCGCTCAGGATCTAGCATGTATGTGTTATAGTGTGCCACTCAGACGAGGGTACATACCTGTAACATGACACCCCCAAACGAGTATACGTCATTGTAAGTCGTCGGTGATATGATCGAAGGACTCTCGTCTTCGGGTACGCTGAGATCAAGTAACTCGGGTGCTATCCAGCGCATGGTTCCCCGTCCGTGGAATGATGTGGCGAACGTCAATCCACCAAGTTCGCTCAACAACGTCGATAGGCCAAAGTCACTGATCCAAGCGTTTCCATTTGCGTTAACGAGAATGTTAGACTGGAAGACGAGGGTGTTGATGGATAATGGAGATGGACGGATAGAGCACCACATACCCCTGATAGATCTCCATGCACGACAGATTGCGAATGCACTACCAAAAACATCGTTCATGAACGTAAAGCATGGGTAAACCCAGTGTACTCACGGTAATGCAGGCCGGAAGCAACGTTGTCGAGCTGATAGGATGTGTATAGATTGCCTTGCAGAACGAAGAAGTAAGCTTACCAGACTGAGTCTCTCTAATTGTGTGAGATCAGCGTGTCGGTCCTTGAGGTACGAGGTCAGGGTGCCGTTTTCTGCCCAGGGGCACACCAAGGCAGGGAATCGACCAAAACCCATGACCGTTCCGAGGAGAGGCAATACGTTGTCGTGTTTGAGGCGTCGCCATACTTTGACTTCCCGATGAAGCCGCTTCAAGGGTAATGACATCAGCTGGTGAAATCATGGGTGTAATGAAAAGGACTTGGTCACCATTTCTTTTTTGGTGTGGTCACTGTCTCCGCCAGAATATGTCTTGATGACTTTGATAGCAACCTACGTTGTGCTGAACGTTGATGACATCATGGACCATACAACAGTACGTACCTTGATGGGCTCCATATCCAACTGAACTGTCCCTCTGTAGATGTCCGCAAACCCTCCAGAAGCAGCTGGGTGGTGACTTTCCCGCATAACCATGCCAGTGAGATCGTTCACAGCATGTTGTCTAAGCCAATTTGTATAAGTTCATGGCAAGACATTCGGTGCGCGCCTTACCCAGCTTTGTGCATAGAGTTCATAGTTGAGGAAGTCTCACCTATGGTACAGCCGAAGCTTTCATCCTGAAACACCAAAATAAGGTGAGCAGATGAGGTGATGCAAACCATAGCGACACGTGCTGTGCTAGATACGGTGCTCCACTGACACACCGGATCGGGAGATGACTCATCACCCCTCCAGGGAGCTTGGGTGGTGCAATAGTATGCTCTGCAGAGGATTGCGTTAGCTTCGGATGCAAATTTTGGTAGGCGCCATACTCGTGATTTAAATTTGGACGCGGGTTTATGGGTTCCAGAGAACCTAGTGGATGATACAAGAGCAGGAGATGTAGCACCATTTTGAACAGGAGCGTTAACCAATTGAGTCTTTCCCGGGGTGTGCTGGCAAAAGTGTCACGTTTGGCATATGTTGAAGGGAGGGCAAAGGCGGCAGCATAGGGGGAATGAGTTGGTTTGGATGTGTGGATGTGATGAAAGACAGTTGGAGTGGAAGCATTGTGCAAGTATGTTCGAGGAAGAGTGAGGAATGGGTATGACACAGGAACGATCTTAGTGTTCACGGGCATTGTCATGCCAGCTGGTGATTGGGGTAGATTCAATGGGTGATTTGATCTAAATTTAAAGTAAACTAAAAACCGGTGAAGCTACAGAAGAATATCTACTCAGGACGCAGGCGGTGCAGTCCAGTACTAGCGGGTTACCTAATTCCTAATCAGTAAGACCTATTATAGCTATTTTCGTAACGATGGGCCTAGGCAGGAAAAGTAGGCGCGCAGGTGGAGTCGGAATTTGAATCTGTAGGTCAGTCGTAAGCATGAGATAACCAACTTCAACCACACTTTTCTACCATGATAATGCAAAATCTATCTTGAAGGAATCACCAGTAATTTCACCTATTTTTAGGTTGACTATGGCGAGCCACTTAAAGCCCTTTCTGTTTACAAGGGCCATCAGCAATGGGTTCTTGGTGAACTTCTTGATGGCCATGAGTTCCTCACCATTCTGCCCATTTGAGGGTCCACCTGGTAGTCCTGTTCAAAGCCCTGCTCAAGAGGATGTATTCGGGACTTGTTGATTAGAGGCAGAATATTTACTTTCTTTTGGTGGTGCGCCTTGTGATATTATGTCATGATTTCTGTGAGCTCTCGGCAAATTTGACTAGCCAAGGTTCAGGTGTATTTCTGAAGTTATGGCCTATCGTTATGAAAACAGCTGTAAGCACGACGGTGTCAAGCGGTCACGTTACAGTCTAGTTAGGCAAACAATGTCAAATACTGGCGAAAAGGCATAAATATGTCACGCGGATCGGCCGGCGCTAGCGGCACGCAATTAGACTCGTGACCAGTCCTGTCTATGACATAAGCCGTCGATATATGAGGCAGGACTGGTCACGAGTCTAGCACGCAGTAATGATTCAGGACAGGTAACCGTGGGAAAACCTGAACGCGTGACTGTAAACGCGTGACGCGCCTTGTTGCACGAGTGCTCAATTGCCTGCCAAATGCCTCGCTCCAGCACGTCCGTCTTCTTCCTTTTCTCCTACCCAACTCCCGCTCACCCCTACACACAGCGTCCGAGTCGAGTTTACCAGCGAACACGACTCGTATCTCTACAAGTACCTCGCCAGGTACTGTCCGTCCAAACAGGGCCGCAGGGGCAGAAAGACCTTCCAGCAGCTCGTCGAGAACGTACGTTCCTGCGCTGGCGTGTCCACGTTACGTGCTCCCCCACCCCTGAACAGCGCTCCCGCAGGTCGATCAACGATGGCCGTGGTCGGTCCACCACCCGTGGCAGTCCTGGCGCGAACGCTACGTCAAGAACGCGGATCGGTTCGACGTGCTGATTCAACGGTACCAGGACAAGCATGGCGTGCAGCCGGCGGAGACGGCGGGGAAACGCAAGCGCGCAGCGGAGCCGACGCCTGTAGATGAGCCCGGTCGGAGCGCGAAACGCGCCAGGATCGAGGCGAGGAAGGAGGAAGAGGAGGAAGAAGAGGAAGAAGAGGTGCAAGAGGTCGTGGCGACGAGTAGGTACGGACGTCTTGTTCATGTAATGCCTCCCGGATGTGACGCCTTGTCTTAGCGAGACGCGCACGAAGACACCTGTCGAGAAGCCACCCTCGGCGTCAACGCCACAAACGCACGTGCAACCGGACGCTCAACCTTCATCTTCGACGAGCGACGACGCCCGGCAGCCTACTGTCGACCTCGAAACACGTCCTACGGTCGAGCCACCATTGTCATCGCCCGATCGATCAGCGAGGCGGACAGACGAACCCCGCCCCTCGAAACTCGCAAAAAAACGACGGCGCGAGTCGCCGGACGCGTTTGCATCAGAACCGTCATCGCCACAGGGGGGCGTTCGTATTGCATGTCCTTCATCACAAGCACCACCGATGTCGAGTCCGCCTACAGAGGGTGCCCCAGTCAGTGCAACGATACGCCCTCGTGCGCCACCGCAGATCGTAAACTCGCTTCACGGGAAAGTACTAGTCAATAACAAAGGTCATGTACCACGTGCAATTCCTCTGGATAAGACAGACGAGGAAGAGGAGGAAGAAGGAGAAGAGGAAGAAGGGGTGTCTGATGAGGAGCCAGAGCCCAAAGTGCAATGGCCTCCCGTTCGTCATCACACTGCCAAAGACACAAAGACAAGTGAACGAGATGCGCAGATTGACGCTCATCATCCGTTCAGTCAGCCACCATCTCCACCTGGGCCCGGACCGAAACGCAAACCTGTTCAGGATACCACGGTAGCACAGGTGCGTGACGACGACGTGGTCCAGAATGGTGCCTCGCCCAATCAGTGCGTTGTATTCGATTCATCCGGTCATGTCGCCGAACCGTCCACCAAAGGGCCTAATTTTCCTGCGCCACGCCCATCGACGGCATCGCCCTTCCGACCCGCGTCAACGGTTCGCCCACTTGCTGTTCTGCAGGCATCTACGATCACCCCTCAACAACTACAGCAAGCACCAGCCAAGATCGCACGCCACCATCCGGCGCTCACACGCATCCGGCGACAATCCGTTCAGCATGACGCGAAAAACGACCGCAAACGCAAATCCGTGCCAAGCATCGACCTCGTCCGCGCGTCCATGTCCCGATCCCACTCGCGCTCCTCGGGGGCCTCTGCCGCTGTGCAATTCCCGCGGTGGTCTGCTCCCACGCGTACCGGTTCGGCGACTTGGGTGCTGGACTCGGATTCTGGATCCGGGTCAGGGTCGCCCTTTGGACGGACGGACGATCGCGCACGACCGTTGGCCTCGACATCGACGTGGACATCCTCGCCCTCCTGTTCGTTCCTCGGTAGCGTACCGCCGGACGTGGGCGCGTCGGTGACGCCTTCGTCAGTGCTCCCGCCGCACGCGCCGGACATGCCGCTGACGGCATCGCACGGTCTGGCGTCGCTGCTCGCGCACATGGCGGCGAACCACGGATTGGCGCTCGGGATGGTGGAGAAGGTATATCGGGGCGTGGGGAGTTTGCGAGAGGCAGACGAGGTGTTGCGGGGGATGCGGGAGGCTGCGGAGGGGTTTGGGATGCAGGAGATCGAGAGGCGGGAGGGGAAGGCGCGCGAGCGGGTCAGGGCGAGTGTGGGCGGTAGGGTCAAGGCGAGGGCGGGAAAGAGGTGGATGTGGAATACGATGGGGAGACGTGGTGTGGGGGCGTCTGAACAGGGGGAGATGCCCCAGTATTCGCCGCCAGAGACGAGTCGGGCGGCGATGTGGATCCGGCAGGCGAGTAATGCGCAGCGACAGCAGGAGGAAGAGGAAAAGGCAGAAGAGGAGGAGGCGCGGGCCGTAAAGGAAGATCTCAGGGTGGATGACGATGAAGACGAGGTATGTGTGCGCCACCACGACTTTTCGCGATGTGCAGACGCGCACGAGGGCCGCGGTAGAGATGACGTTATACGAGAGCCGGAACAGGTGGACAGGTATATCTTGGCGCACGAACGGGAGCGCAAGATGGGACGAAGATTATTTCGCAAAGATATGCAACGAAGATTCGTATAATCGATATTCCGTACCGCATTTATCCCAAGAGTAATATATGCTGCGCTTACTACTGCAACACTTATCGTACATACAACCATCGTAACCGAGATGAAATGATAAGACGAGGTTCGACTAGACGGGACTGGCCAAGCTCGCGCGGGACTTGGCGCCTTCCTTTCCGCGCCATTTGCGCTCAAAGTAGATGAACGTGACGACGATGTCGTCGAGGATGCGGAGACCCTCTGGGGGAATGAAGAGGGACGACTCGTATTTGGGCCGAAACCAAAATCCAGACCGCGATCGGACAAAGGTGGCGACGTAGGCGGTCGAGGCGCGATCGGACCCGCGTACGGAGACGAGCTGAGAGACGAGAGCTGAGCGCACGGGAACGACGACGACGACGCACGGAGGAACGGGGGGAGAGATTCCTCACCTGCGGACGGGCGTCACGGATCTGCCACTCGTACACGTCACCGTCCGTCGCGGTGAACCGCTCCGGTCTGTGTATATGTGTATGTGTGCGTGCGTGTGTGCGCGCTGTCAACTCAAAACATTGCCCCAGGACGGGAGGGGGGGACTGAACGGAAACGAACACGCACGAGGTGAAGATGCCCGACTTGGCCATGTCGACGTGGCGCGTGCCGACGACGACCTGGACGTGCTCCAGCGGGCGATGGGGCCACTCGATGACGCCGGCTTGGAAGCGCTCGCCGGAGGGGTCCGTGCGGGTGATGGTGGTGGTAGCGCGCCCAGGCCAGTCCGTGCGCGGGGTGGAATAGTACGTCGTGTCGGCGGTATAGTGCAAGGCGTCGGCGCCGGCGTGCTCGCCGCGACGGACGAAGTCGGTGCAAAGGGGGTCGTCTTTGGTGAGGACGAGGCGGACGGTCATGACGGTGGGGGACAAAGGGGACGGCGCGTGTGCGATGCATGGCTGGCCGAGTGATATGTATGTACGTCTTTGAGCGCCGCTCAGGGCACTCCGTGTCAATAGGCGGGTTCAATGCGATGATAATACGTCATCTGGGGGGAAGGACTTGGCGCTCGCAGCAGCCAGCCAACGACGACGATGGCGATGGCGATGGCGATGGCGATTGTCCACGACGACGATGACGAGCGAGCGTTTGTACAGGTTCCCGGGGCCGTTCCCCTGCAACTATCAGATGGCGTCGCAATCGTGCCCTTTGGCGCGTTCGTTGAACCGATAGGGTATTGCCACGTGGACCGGTTCATCGGGCGACGCGATTGAGGTCGATGCGTGGGACGGTCGAGGTACTTAACGGGCGTGGAAGCCGCGCAGTGGAGGCGTCGTAACGCCGAGACCGAGTGGGAGATGATCGAACTGATGAGACGAGGAGGACGAAGAGTTGTATGGAAAGTGGTCAGCACGCGAACGGCGGGGCCGATGCTTGTCGATCATCTGGACACCCCGGTCGGAACGCGAAACGCGTCCGGACCGATGCGAATAAGGAGGAGGAAGAAGGGGTCGTGGCGACGAGCGGGTACGTCCGACTGTTCATGCGAGCGACCCCGGTCTCGACGAGACGCGCTACGGAGCCACGCCCGTCGAGAAGCTACCCTTGGCTGGCGATGCCACAAAAGGGTGCGCAATTCGCATGCTCGACCTTTCTCTTCGACGGGTCGGGCTGCTATTGTCTTTCCCGACGAGGACGGGCGAAGCCATCTCCAGGAATGACGGCGCGAGTCTCATATTGCAGGTCCTTTATCGCAGGCCACCGACGTCAAGCACGTCTACAGAGGGTACCATTGTCAGTACAACGACAGTGCTGCCGAACCGCCCGCCAATGGGCCCAGGCTTCCTGTGCCACGGTCATCCACGGCATCGCCCTGAGTCCGACCCGTGTCTACGACTCGCCCGTCTTCCATTCCGCCAGCCCCCCGCAATCACATTCACCCAGCACGGCTTGAAGACGGATCAAGGTCATGCGCCATCATCTCTACAAGTCTTAAAGACTGTACTAGGGGTGGTGAGATTTGAAAAAAGAATTCATACAGGAACGGTACACAGTGTGTATCAGGCATACATATGCATGGTTACATGGTCGTGAAAGAAGGGAACACGAGTGGAGTCGCTATGCGCGACTTGGCGCCTTCCTTGTCGCGCCATTTGCTCTCAAAGTAGATGAACGTGACGACGATGTCGTCCAGGATGGGGAGACCCTCTGGGGAGATAAAGAGAGACGACTCGTATTTGGGCCGAAACCAAAATCCAGACCGCGATCGGACAAAGGTGGCAACGTAGGCGGTCGAGGCAGGATCGGTTCCGCACACGGGAACGAGCTGAGGGATGGAACTGAGCGCCACGCAAAAAGACGGGACCATACATACCTGCGGACGGGCGTCACGGATCTGCCACTCGTACACGTCGCCGTCTGTCGCGGTGAACCGCTCCGGTCTGTCCGCTATCGACTTAATGATGTCCGGACGGATCAAAAGACCAAGACACACGATGTAAAGATGCCCGACTTGATCATGTCGACGGAGCGCGTACCGACGGCGACCTGGACGCGGTCTTGCGGGTGGAGTGGCCACTCGAGGGTGCCGGCTTGCAAACGCTCGCCGGAGGGGCCCGTGCGGGTGACGGTGGTGGTAGCACGCCAGGGAGAGTCCGTGGATGAGGTGGAATGGCGCGTCGTGTCGACAGTATACACTGTGTCGGCACCGACGTGCTCGCCTTGACCGGCGCGGACAAAGTTGGTGCAGCGGGGGTCGTCTTGGGTGAGGACGAGGCGGACGGTCATGACGTTGGGGGACAAGGACGGCGTGTGCGATTTATGGCTAGCTAACTGACACCGCCCGTGTCAAATGCGATGACATTACGTCATCCTGAGGAAGAGCGCGTACTCTCAACGACAACAATGGCGATGCCCGCGACGACGACGACGGGCGAGCAGTTGTACATGTTCCCGCCGTTCCCTGCACCACCAGAGGGCGTTGCGATCGTGCCTTTTGGCGCGTTCGAACCGATGGGGTATCGCCGCGTCATTGGCCCATCGGGCGACACGATCGAGGTCGACGCGTGGGCGGGGATACCGACGGTCAAGGTGCTCAACGAAGGACAATCCGCACAGAAACGCAAGGCGCAACGGAAACGTCGCAACGCTGGGACCACGACCGACACCCAGGGGCGGCTCATCCCCTGGTGGGAGGAATGGGAAGACGGCGAGGCGTTGCGCGCGATCAGCGAATCGTCGGTCAGGTGCGCATCTTTCTTCTCCATCCTGCTTGTCTGCATACACAACGAGGTTGGTACAGTCACCTGACGTTGCCGGATCGCGTCTGCCTCGCCGCAGACGATTTCCGAGTCGGACGGATTTGGCCAGAGATCGCCCAGGGGGTCAGGCTCATGTGGGATCAGGTACGCTCCCTATATGCGCCGCTTTGTGTCCGCTATCGAATTCATGATCTACAGTTTCGTCTCTACGTCGGCCTCATATCCAGCATACCCGTGTACAAAAAAGTCAAGAACAAACCCAAGGGCCAGGTGGACGGCCCCAACAGTGTCGGTGACGCAAACGAGGAAGAAGATGACAACGTGCCAAAAGCAAAGCAGACCAAAGTGGACATTGTCCAGGATTGCCTCGAACAAACCGCACTGCCCGGAAAACAGCTCGAACCAAGTCCAGACGGCTCGACAGCGGAAGGACAACGTCTTCGTGCGTTTGTGGCCGACATGGAAAAGACCGTAAAGGTGTTTTTGTCATCCTATATGCGCGACACCGGCTTTGTCTGGTCAGTGCTAGTATGTTTCATCTACACCCACATCTCACCGGTCGATAGGACAGAAAGAAATTTGTTCATCGCACCTACCGTACTGCATTACTTTCTCCGCTTCATGTTTCGAAACAACGTCTTTGTCGACTCGACAGAACACCACAACAACCTTCAGAGAGCCCTCTCCGTGGCTACGCTTGCCCAAAAAGAGCTGCCGGTCACCGCCAAACTCGGGCAGATGCTCCCTGGCCATTTCGACGTTGCCTGCAAAGAATGTTGGGGCACGCAAGGCAACTTGAGCATCCAAATCTCATCCACATTTTCGTTGTCGGGTGCCAATGTTCCAACCAGCGGTACCACTCCAGAGAGCGATACGAACTCGGCGTTTGAGACCATCCTCAAGGAAAACGCCGTCGAAGTCGTCCCGTCCGACGTCGTCCTGGATTCGATCACCGCGAGGCAGGTCTTGGAGGACAACCTCGACACGGACCACAACGTGCCCGTGACGAAGATCCCTGCAGTCGGGGACCCCTGGACGGCCGCGATACGCGCGGAAGAGTTCACGACGGCCTCGTGGACGGACGTGTCCGTGAAGTGGCTGATGCAGCTCCTCGGGCCGACCGTGTTGCCGTTGACGATGACGACGGGGATCGTCGAGCTGTCGACGCGGCGCATCCGCAAAGTCGTTGCGCCGGGGGATGTCCCCAACACGTCCTCGGTCGTCGAAAATGAACTCGGGCGGCAGTTCTTCGGGTTGGTGCTGCGCCCGTGGGTCACGCGTCCGGAAGATGAGACGGTCGATTTTCCGAGGCCGGTGGTCGTGCGCGGATCGCAGAGCACGGTCGTGACGCCGGACAGGCACGAGATCGTCGAGGATGGACGGTGGGACCCTTTTGTCGACGACCTAACGATTTTGGTGAGCGCGGACGTGGCGAGGCAGTTGATGGTTGGGATGGGGTTGTGTGGGACGTGGGTGCAGATGGTCGTCGAAGGCGGGGACCCAGACGCACGACCGGCGCGGGACTGTTTTTGGTACGTCGAGAGTTTGGTGGCGAGCTTTCCGAGTTTTTATACGGAGGGGGAGATGATGGAACCGGCGGGGGATGAGGAGGACGAGGAGTAGTAGGAAATGGGGTCCTAAGGTTTGGGCGCCTCGTCCTTGGTGTTCTTTAGAAGCCAGGGAGTTACCTCGCTTGCAAGGTCTCTCGCCGATCGTTATTCTCACCGAGATAATAAAATCAAAAATCAAAATATTAAAAGTAAACTTTTTCACAGCCAAAAGCAGCCAGTGTAACAACAAAATATTAGCCAATGTAGTACCTATAGATGTGTGGCAAACAGAGGTAGAAACGCACGTCGTCGTTAGCTCTCGCTTTTGCGTCCATACAGTACATTCACCCACCTTTCTTGTTGAAATGTATGTCGTCCTCAGTTCTCGATTTCACATCTAATCGTTCACTCACCTTTCTCGGCTAAACGTACCATAATCGTCATTGACAGAAATCGACACAAACTGCGGACTCGGGGAAGTTACATCCATACGTTCATTCCTCCTCGGTCAAATAAACCGAGTATGAAGCTAAAATGGCGTTTAGCTTGCTCAAATGACGCCATGGGCGGTCAAAAACGAGTAGCGCAGATCACCCCGAGACCATTTGTGTCACGACTGTCCAAACACTTCGATCTGCATATTGTACCAATGTTTGATGCTGTAATGGTGTATGCAGACTGTATGCCAAGAAATAATCACACATTCTGACTAATCTTGAAGGACACCTAGATTGGTCAGTCAATCGGGGTCTGATGATGATGATGATGATGATGTTTTGAATGATTGTGTGTCTACCGATCAATTGTGAATGGCCCCAAAACCTGGCTAGGCCAGGTCATCAGCATAGTTTTTTTTTGCAATGATTTACAATGATTACCATGTGCATCCTATTGCAGAATATGGTATGTGTTAGTCATTAACTGATGTGGTATCTTGCATAGCATCAATGTGGGTCACATCCACCCAGTACATGGAAACTGATTTCCATAGTAGACAAAAATTGGAACATTGCCACAATCCTCCCCCCCCCCACTGACTTATCGTCACGTATCACATGTGACACCCCACCACGGAATGAATTTCCCACGGACTGCACTATTCCTTGACTCATTGTACTTTGATGCTCGTGGCGGCGCTTGCCTGAAATTTACTGCTGGTGACTGCCACACATAGATGCCTCCTGGTCATTTCGACTGGCAGCTTGAGCATCCAAATTCCATTCACCTTTTCACCATCGGATGCTAGTGTTCTGATCAGGGATACCAACTTGGTATTTGAGACCTTCTCCAAGGAAAACGACGTCGTCCTAGACTCGATCACCGCAAGACAGGTAATAGAGGTCAACCTGGACACGTACCACACCGTGCCTGCGACGGCGATCCCCCCCAGCCAGGGACCCCTGGACGATCGCGAGTGGAACGGTTCGCGACGGCGTCGTGGTTGGACGTGTCCGTGCAAGTGGCTCATGCAGTTCCTTGGGCCGACCATGTTACCATGAACAATGACGATGGGCATCGATGGGCTGTCACGCGGTGAGTCTGCACGTCGCGGTGCCCGTTTCAAACAAATCGGTCACAAAAGTCAACGTAGTTCATGCAGTCGTGTTCGCTTCCTCTTCTTGGATCCGTTCTGGGACCGCACGCCTGCCACTTGGAAGCTGCAGATATGGGCATTGTGATGAAAAAAATTCTGGGGTCGGCGCATCGAATGGTCCAGAATGAGGTGACGGAATTAGTACACCACCCTAAGTAAATTGTGGGATCCGCGCACGAGGACCTTCCGAGCCAATTATACAGACCTGAGCCTTGCAGGCGAAGCGAAATGAAATATTTACGCATAGTGGCCATCCCTCATGTGATCCACATTTCCGGAAATTTTCACCAGTGTGTTGATGGACAGTACCCGAGTAAGTTCAGAGTGCACCATCGCTCCATTGCGATCCCAGCCAGAGTTCCTCATGCATGTACATACAATATGGCGAGTGTTCAAGATTCACATGTATGGAGCTAAGTAGCCAGCAACTCGAAGGTCGTGCGTGACTAGGCACCCGGACAGTGGCGATTGATGGCTCGAATGGAACCCGCCAACGTGATCAAACCCTATCGCGTTATTGAATTGCGTCAAGGAACCACTTTTGTATACGCCCATTCGGGCACCTGACAGGTGGGGGTAAGGCGAAGCGGCTGGAATGTCGATAAAGACCTACAATTCGTATGCTGCAAGCACAGGTCAGTCGAACTCTGTGCTTCCCCCAATGTCATGCTTGGCTCATATCTCGCCATGATTCCCCGTCCTACCGTACCATTGTTTATCAACTATTCGTCTGAAATTTGGTTGAGGACGCGGATGATTAAGTTTGGGGCACAACGGAAATGAAACCCTAGTCGAAGTCACGCTCACCAAAGTATGGCGCGATATATTTCCACTGAGGTGTCATCGCGGTCAGATCCAGTCGGTGGCGTATGCCATCATAGGACTTACCGTATCAGTACCAGAGCCCTCAGCGGGTATAAAACCAGCCAGGTATGTGACAATTACCATCGCCATCGCCATCACCCTCATCACATACTGAGTTATCAACTTCGATGTCTGATACTGTTCGTTATGCCCTTGCCTCTGTTTTCAGGGGCGAATTCCAGAACACTGTTGGTGTCGACAAAATGATCCGTTCGGCCATACAGCCTGTTGTGTTTCTGCCTCCGACGTCTTCTGTGGTATTATCTCGGTTTACCAGACTAGTAATGCAAGGCTCACGGCGTTCGAACCCTACAGTGGAGGGCAAGCTCAAACCTTGCTTCGGGTGACCCCCAAGTGTTGGCTGTTGAGTCCTACCCATACACCATTGCAAGGGACAATGTGGTTCTTGCAGTCCTTGACCCTGGAGGTCAGAGGGCCGTGTGGTACCTTATATCTGCAAACGAAAGGGACACCTACTAGTCAGTAGCCTTGTGATGGATCTTCGTCGTACAGTATAGTAACTCACTCGACCACTGCCCGTATCATTTCTAGCATCTCAGAAGACCCTGGACGCTCCCGCGTATGGACGGTCACAGAAGAGCCGCTTTCAAAGGCAGGTCAATTTTCTGTCAACTTGGGCAGTCGTTTCATCGACATTTGCAGATAACCATCCAAGATTTCGACGAAGATGTTTCCGGGAGCCAAGTCTTCAGGTTCATTCCTCTCGAGGAGTGAAAGAGCGCGTTTGCGCGTGTAACATTTGGTACTGTGAGCTTGGTGATTCCTGTACGAGTAGCGTAGTGTTGTCGAGAACTTGAATCAAATGTGCATGATCGTCGATTACGACCGAGAAGATAGAACGGTGGCGTCGTAGACAGGATGTGACTGTGTGATCTGGTGCAGTCGTTGGTAGTAGCGGGATGCCTGTGGGTGCACAAGCTGGATGTTGGACACGTCCGCGGGAGTAGATCGGCCGCCTGCTGATATTGGAGACAGAGGTGTAGATAATTTTGAAATGTGATACCTGTGTGCATCATCGCCGGATCGCCGCTTGGAGATATGTATGTATGGTGGCTGGGTGCTGTCCGGATCACATAGATCAGCACACAGCCTTTTGGGAGCACCTCAAGGGGGGAGTGTGGAAATATGGAGAGGCTCCATGCGTTGTGACATGCCATTGGGACTTGCCTACATGCCTTTTGCTACGAGCGACCAAGCCTTTGATCGCCAGGCTAGAGGTTTGTTATATTCGCCCAATAGAGATTGTCAGGACGTTGACAGACGCACCGTCGTCCGAGCTACATCACAACTGTCGGAAAAATCGTTCGGGCCCGCTAGATTCTACTCAAATTTCGAGCGAGATCCTTGAAATCCGTGAACTGAATCGCCCGACTCCACATTTCGAATTAGTTCACGACCAATTTCATGATCTACCGTACGTGAATGTGATTGACCAGTAATTTTCGCTAAAAATCCCGAATCTAATAATGACAGTGGTAATGCTGAGGATACGACGGAAATGATGCCTGGGTCATGCTCACCAAAACATGGAGTGATGTATCGCCATTAAGGTCACATATGGCCAAGGAATGAAAGCCGGTCCGTACATACCGCATTCATACCAAAGCAATCCTGCGGGTCTTGAAATCCAACTGGGTCGTCGACCTCACCATCAGCCTCTCTTCCCCTCGTCAAATAAAATTTCCCGCGAGTTTATTACCTACTCCCTCGTCTGCGTGCTTAGGGAAACGTCGAACGCCATGTTTGCGTCCACCCCCGGACTATTGTTTCACTCTATCAGATAAACAATGCAAGGCTCACTGTGACGGCATTTGAACCCTGTAGTGGTCTTGTCCGAATCTTACTTCGGATGACCGCCAAGTGTTGTGCGTTAATCATTACCCGATCATCACTATGGAATGCCTATTAGTTAGTAACCCCGTAATGCGCTCCGGTACGTACATACGCACCTCCCGCCGAGCCATCCAAATAACCTCCATTTCATTTCTAGTATCGGAGAAGTAGCGCGTGCGATGGTAGGCCAATTTTCTGTCAACTGTGGCAGTCGTTCATCGTCGTCCACGGGTAACAATCCAACCGTTCACCCGAAATGTTCCTGGTAGCCAAACATTCAAAATCAGCTGTCTCCTGCAAGGATGAACACTAGGCACGCTTTCCATGGCTATCTCAGTGCAGCAGAAGCAAAATTGTATCATGAGCTAGGTGCATCCCATGCCAGTAACGCAGCGTCATCGAGAACTGTCGAAATGTGTAGCAAACTTTACTTCGAGGGATGCGGTGGTGAGCCGCGGCATCCGTTGACCGACCGACGAGCAAGGTTTCTGGTGACCGGGTAGCGGATGGTCTGGATGCCAGTAAGAGTGAGCCTAATGAGGACGAGCCCGCGAGGATGTCATTGACTCATACAGAGTTTGACGCTGATGAGGAGAAAGAACACGGCAAGTCAGAGGCGCATCTACAACGTTCCAAGTATTTAACATGACGGTGGTGCGTTGAGGGCTAAGTATATACAGAGTGAAGGCAAAACATACCAAAGTGGAAAGTCTCTGGGATTATACCGAACAGACTGCGCCACCTGAACGCCAAAGATGGCTCAAGCCAAGCTGTCCTGGTGGTTCGAGATTGGAAGCATCATGCTCTCGTGATTTCGTGGAAGAAAGGGGGAACATGTTCTTGTGGTTACATAGATACACAACACCAGCTGAAACTGAGTCACCCTGTTTTGTTGTCGTCCATCTTAATCTTCCTTGACGAGCTGACAGGCCAGAGAAATTTTAGTCGTTCCACTTGGCAAAAACGGGGTGCAGATCACTGCCAAACTTGCATAGATTTCCCTGCGTTCCATCGTTACGTGCAAAGGGTGTGGAACACGCAAAGCGGCACGAGTGGCCAATTCACACCCACCCCTTCACCATCAAATGCCAGCAAGCGATACCAAATCGGTGTTTGAGACGGAGCCCGAAGAGATACGACGCCAGAATCAATCCGTCCGTATTTGTCCTGAATTCGGTCCGTATCTATCAACCCGCCGCCTCCGAGTCTGCATGCGTCGCTACGTGGATGGGTTGCGATCTGTGTCCAGGTTCGAGTCTTGGTTGAGGGGTGTAGTGGTCGCTGAGGCGACGTCCAACAGGCACGAGGTAGTCGAGGAAGGGTAGCTGCGAAATCCCTTTTGCAACTGTTGGTGGTCGGAGCAAAACTGCATTAGGCGTGAGTGCATATGGTTAGCGGAGGCTCATTGAAACTACGTACAAACGCCGAAAAGACATAGCCATGACCATCGAGACTTAAATCAATGACATGCTGTACAGCACCAGCCCGACCAGGATCCCGAGATCGAGAACGCTGATGCGGAAAGACTACTTTCGAATACCGGGTCCCAGTGTCTGATTGGGATCCTGATAAGTGAGGGAAGAAGGAGGGCGGATCCTGCTAGACGCGTAAATGTGAGTTAGTATATAGGATAGTACTAGGCAAAACGTGACAGTTTCGGAGCTCGAAATTTCAGCCATATTTACAGAGTCCAGACGCGACGCGCCGGAGTCGTGTCTCTTTTTAGATCACCATTGTCAATACGATGGCACACGGTGACGCGCTCTTTGTCGAGAACGGCGTCCCAGTCAAATTTTGCTTTCACAAAAGTGTCAAGCAGGGGCGTAATCGGATCACCCGCGACGTCGAGGTCGGTCCGTTCTCATTTGTCCGTCAGGGTCTAATCACACTTCACTGCCATAGCAACACGGGGGCCAAGTCGTCGACGATGAACGCACGACCAACGTGCTTCTCGTAGACGAGCAAGAGAACCTCGCGCTGATTCAGCGGCAATATTACTCCTCCACGCACCTGTATCGGCACTCAATCTTTGTCGAGCAGCGGGGGTTCGTGCAGACGTGTATTCGTTTGGGGAGGTACCACCATGAACCACCTAAGAAGCAAGGGATGCCAGGGCGGGCATCGGGGAGTGGGAAGAGGGTGTACGTTTCCTTTTCTTTCGCCTGAAAGAAAGAAGTGACGTATGTACTTTTTCATAGACGCGTTGCGTTCACGCCAAAGGATCGGGACGACCTTGCGTTCTATCTCGCCACGTGCTGTCCAACCAAGGATGGACGCATGGGAAACCTCGTATACCAGCAGCTCGTACAGTTGGTACGTTGCGCTCATGTCGGTGATGTTGTGTTTCATCACTTGCTCACATGTACATTATCGTACAGGGTGAAATGGACGACCCATCCTGGGAGTGGGCGAGACGGCATACCTTTCATTCGTGGCGCGAACATTACGCGAGAAATCAGGAATTGATGGACGAGCGGATTGAAGATCATTTGCAACGACTCCAAAACGTGGGACACCATCGCGGACATGACTCACGGTCTCATAATCTGCGGGACTCGAGTCAAGAGGAGGAGGAAGGGGAAGAGGAAGGGGAAGAACAATGGCAAGGGATAGATTTGGCGACTTCTGCTGCACGGAGACAGGCCGGTCAGCCCCACGATAATCTCGCGCATCGGGAAGACGATCGAGTACCTTATGAGGAAATTGAGGAGGAAGACATCCTGGAAGTGACTCCTCCATTGCAACACACACAACCCCTGCGTATACAACCTGACGCATGTCCACGCAGGACGATTATCGAGATCGAAGATGAGGATGACGTACAGCACCCGGCTTCTTCACAACCACAGCAGGTCAACCGCAACCGTGCATACCCTGACAGACATCATCGACCTGACTCTCGAGGGCCCCGGGCAAAGAAGGCGTGTGTTGCCGAGGTGTCGTCACACGAAAAGCAGGCCACGGATACCGAAGTAGGTCGTGCGGAGGGGGACTCCGAGGGCATGGAAGAGTCTATTGATGGTAGCGATCTTTTTGGTGATAGTGCATACGAGGCTTCGCGACACAATGATCCCAAGTACGTGTGAATTTGCGTATGAATCCAAAGTTGTGTGCACTCACAGACAGGGTAGTGACGATCGTGAATCTCGAATCCCACTCTCTCCGAGGACCAGTCCGGCTCCTGAGCAGGAGGGGCCGCCGCCATCAAGCTTTGTGACGCTGGTAGCGTCGTCGCCGATCTCGAACAAGGAATCGAGTCCAGCGCCAGCGCAAACGCCGTCATCTTTGAAGGCGGAGCTGCGCACAAAGATTCAGGAATACATCGTTGAGGTACGTGAACGTGTGCGTGGCGCTCCGGTACAGCCGGAGCCCTCTATCGTCGTGCCCAATGAAAGAAGGGCGTCGTATCAGGATGCACATTCACGTTCAGTCAAGCCTCAATTCTCAAGACAGCGTGAACAAGAAGACAGTGAAAACGATGTACTACAAGAGGACGCGCTGATTGAAGAAACCTCAAAAGAGGAACTGAGCGAAACGGCAGTGGAAATCCTGCTCGACGCGAATATGGGGATCGAGGATGATGGGGACGAAAAGGAAGATATAGACGTCGATGATGAGAGCATTATCGCGGAGCTGCCGCGGTATCAAGACGTCGAGATGGAGAACATGCCGTCGGATTCGGACGATGCGGAGACACATGAGTCGTTGGCTCAGGGCGGATCCGCTGGTGGAGACGAGGCAGATGAAGAATCTGCTGACGAAGAGGAGTCAGATGCACAAAAGAACGATAGAGAGGATGAGGATGATGTGGAAAGGGTGGAGCGCATGGCGAATGGAAGATTGGTCGTGACGCGTGTGCTTTCGCCGCCGCAGCCCAGGTTGACACGTTCGCAGACGACCAGACAGACGCAGTCCCATTCGCAGACACAACCCAGCCCTCTTCGGACACGATCGCACGCGGTTCCATCGACAAGGGTACCATCGGAGACGAAGGCGAGGGTGGTCAGTCGAGCTCAGGCAGAAGAACGCAGGACACCGCCACAGGGAAGTCGAGCTACAAGGTCGACGAAAACACGGGGGAAGTGAAACAAAGTGGAGGATCTATTGTTTGAGTTTCATTATAATGATACTTTGGTAGTCTCCTAATTGTTTATTGGCATGCACATTTTTTTCTTGTTCCCCACTTTTTACGTTTGCCTCACCTGTGGATTCTATTCTTTGGATTTTTCGGGAGACGCGGCAGAGTAGTTGCAAGTACATGGCAATGAAGAAAGTGGACGGTAAAGCCGGTCGGGCAGGAGCGCGGTGTACTCTCCGACAACGAACAATGTCGGGCATTGTGCGAGCTTCGATCCCCAGCCATAAGAAGTGGGCGAAAATCAACTCAATGCTCCTGAAACCAAGAGGATACTCAGCATCGCGAACTAAATACCCTCAGATACCGGCGAGGTGTAGCAAGGTCCGCCGGTTGGTGTGTGTGCCGGGACCCAGAGGAGGCAAAGCCACAGCAGTAAATATCAATCTCATATGGTATGGGGTATGACCCTACTATTAGTAGTCATGCGGGTAGTAGGTGAACATACGACGGTGAGGCAAAGCCGCTGCAGCGCGGCCACTGGTAGCACAAGATAGGGCTGAGTGGGGAAAAAAGGATGGATGAGTAAGACAGTTGTAGCACAGCGTAAGGTGGCCATGCTGCTGTAATTCACCTTCAGCATACCTTTTTTTATGCCTCGTTTGTTGTCGAGTGAGGCGATCGCCTCTTGTTGGACAGTACAGCATTGCTTCAGTGCAATAATGAGATGAACAAGTCATATCGTAGGGGGTTTAGCCTACTTTTCAGCACGTCTCTAGTGACGGGGCGAAGCGGTAAGGGGACGAGGGATTTCCTCTCCCAATGATACTACCTGTGCGCAATGCGCTGTACGGGTCCGAAGCCGTATGTTACCATACCTTGCTCCTCTCGGACGGTGGTAACCTAGTATTTTGTCGTTTTGAGCACTATGAAACTCACCCTGGGAACCGTGAGGTCATGCCCAAACTGCCATTATCCGCTCATGGGATGAAAGGAAACTTGAAGCAAGACAGTGGGTCTGACTTGGTCAAAAGTTTCATTCATGCTGGATGTGATCCAGCCATTCGCAATTTTCGGGAAAAAACGGCTCTGGTTGTTGCCATCGAGCGTAGAAACCCTTCTGTGGTTGAGCATCTGCTCCCACGCGATGCCCCATTCCCTCCGAACATCCTATCGATTACGTTACAACGGCGTTCACCCCCAAGATTGATTGGACACTTCATTTATAAAGGCGCTGACGTGGACATCACTACGTCCGAGGGGGACACTGTACATCACCTTGCGATCGCCAAGTATAACGAGTCAACCTGCCTGAACCTCGTCAATCGTTTCATCGATGCTGGTTTTAATCCCATGACCTACAAATGATCTCATGCAATATTCGACTCCCTCTAGACGTTCTCAACGTCGCGTTGAGACACCGCTCTTCTCCACAAACAATTGAATTATCTCATCCAGGAGAGTGCTACTGTGAACGCCACCACATCCGACGGCAATACCGTGCTCCATCTCGCGATTGCCAAGTACGGAAAATTGAGGTGTTTGAACCTGATAAAGAGTCTAATGAATGCCGGCTGCGACCCCACCGTCCAGGGATCTTCGGGGGAAAACGGCTCCGATTGCTGCTATTGAGCATAATTATATCTCTGTGGTGGAGCATCCGCTCTTCTGCGATGCCACACTTCCTTGCGACATTCTGCCGAGAAAGTTACGGAAACGCTTATCCCTAGACATGGTGGAACTTCTCGTTTACAACGGTGCCGATGTGAATTCTATGGCGTCCAGCGGAGAATCTGTGCGTCATCTCGCGATCAGGCGGCGAATCGACACGATTGATACTGATCAACGTACTGCTCGCGGCTGGCGCCAGTTCCTCCGCTTGCAATCGCAAGGGAAAAATAAATTTCCAAGTCGTCGCCGAGAGTGGATACATCCCGGTAATAGAAATGATGCTCTCGTGCAATCACTCACTTCCTGTTGACATTCTGCCGACCGCGCTACAGCGACGTTCACCTCCCAGGATGATCGAATTCCTAATTCACAGGGGGGCTGATGTCAATTCCACGACGACCAAAGGCGACACCATACTTCACCTCGTGGTTTCCGACTACCTTGAATCCACGCGCTTTGACTTGATCAAGATATTTGTCGATGCCGGCTACAACCCTACCACTTGCAATTCTGCGGACACAACAGCATTTCAAGCTGTCGTTGAACGTGGATACGGTTATGTAGCGGCGCATCTGTCGCACGATGTCCCGTTTTCTACCGACATCCTACCGTTGGCGTTGCACCGATGTTCACCGTTCCAAATGATTGAATGTTCAAGGGCGCTGATGTGCACTCCACTCCACCCACCGGGGATACCGGCCTCATCTCGCGATCGCCAACTACAAGGAATCCACGTACGTCGCGCTGGTCGAGTGCTTTATCCAAGCTGGCCGCAGACCCGTTCCCGACAGGGAAAGCACCGCTGGCGGTTGCCATAGAACGCAGATACACGTCTGTGGTAAACGTGTTGCTCTCGAACAACGTCCCGGTCTCTCTTGGTGGGGTAGTATTTGCACTTGAGCGACGCTCGGCGCCAGAGATGATTCGGATGCTTGTGCACGAGCGTGGTCTTGATCTGGGTGCACTTGTCCTGCTGGCGGGTCACGTGTATCCCGGAGAAGAGCAGCACCAGGTCGTTGAAGCTAGAAGAAGGTCGAGATGCGGATGAGTGGCGCAGATTTTCCATTGCTGGCGATGGTGTACTTACCTAGTTTGTCAGAATCCTTCCTTGAAATATTTGAGGCAACCCGCAATTGGATGGACTCATTCACCTTTCATGATACCATCAAGTATTTGCTTTCATCATTCCATGTAATAGTCCGGGCTTGCTACCATTCAAGCTGGTGTCATTCTGCATAGATCCTGACTAGTTAATTACGAGAAAAAATGATACCGCACTGTTGTATTACCAGTGAACCAGCGTACGGCGTTTGCAATAGGTTCAAAATTGAGGGTAAGGATGCCGTTATGATCACTGCCACAGGAGACTCGACTTTTGTCGGAGGAGAGCTGGGGGTGATAACCAATGTAAGTGTAGTAGGGAAACTCTCAGATAAACAAATGAAAAGATACGCCCTACCCAGTGCTGGTCTAACGCAAAGCCAGCGTCTCGGGCCTGTTGCTATTCCATTTTCGTGAGGTTGAGCAATGCTACTGCGCACGGACCACTTTCTAAAAATGGTAATGCGGGTGAGTTGGATCGAGTGACATCGTGTCTGGCCTGTCCAACCCACTTTTTCGTTCCTACTCCCATCTCACTTTTTTTTTTCCACCCACCTTTCTTTTTCTTTTTTTTTTTTTAGTTTTCGCCACTCCGATCGTGCGGTGCCCCGTCAACCAAATTATCCACTCGAACAAGCAATGACTAACGTATCCGCAGGCGCAAAGCGATCCTGGGACCACCACCACGGTGAGGCGGATGGTCACGCCTGTTCGCCTTCTTATTCGCACTCGGGTCATCCACCTTATAAACGACAGAGGGAAGATGGGAGATGGAGGGAGGAGAGAGATAGGGACAAGCGGGGGAAGAGGGAGAACCGGGACAAGCGGGATCGTTCTCGGGACAGGGACAGGGACAGGGACAGGGACAGGGAACGAGAACGAGAACGAGACAGAGACAGAGACCGGGGACGAGACTCGAAGAGGACACGCGAGCATAGTAGGGACCGGGATAGAAACGACGGTCGCGAGAAAGAGTACCGCAGAAGGGACGACGAGCGCCGCCGTACGCCTCCTCTCAATGGCTCTTCTACCATCTCCAACGGACGCCCGCCACCGCCTCCCCAAAGGCCAGATTCGGACAGGGAAGAAGGCGAGTAAGTCTGGTTTTGTCGTATCTCGTTTCATCCTGCTTACCCGGTATCTTTGCCAAGGATATCACCCCGCACGTCTCCGAGACCACCCTCTCGGACACCTTCGGTTCACAGGAAACTGGAACCACAACGAGTAGAACCACCACAGCCGCCCAAGCCTACACCTGAGCTCGAGCTCGAACTTGAAATGGACGTGTCAGCATCCGAGGAAGCTTCTCGCGTGGCACGTCGTGCGCGGAGACAGGCCATCCTTGCAAAGTATGCTGGGATTGCGAGTTCTATGCAGAGCGTCAGCCCGAGCCCGGGACCACCTAGCAGTGCGGTCCAACCGCCTCAGCCCGTTTCCTCTATTTCTGATCTCCCATCTCAGCCTTACAGTACGGTCGATGCTCCCGTTTCACTGGGCGAGTCGGGTACGCGAATGCGAAATGGGTCTATTAGTAGGTGGTTGTGCTATCGATGCAAGGACTTGTCTGACGATCACTTTACAAGGTAAACGAGATTCGGCGTCTCCGGCGCCGCATACGGGTGCGTTTGAACTGGCGAAAGACGAGGATGAAGGGAAAGCACGTACGACTGCGCAAGCGCAGGATGGGACGGGTGAACAGATCTCTGCTGCTGATTACGATCCTAGCTTGGACCGCCGTGAAGATGCACGTATGCGCGCATATAATGACGAGCCGATAATTGTTGACGACGGTATCGAAGAAGTGGAGGAGGAGGAAGATGATGTCGACGACATGTTTGCGATAACCACCTCAGAGAAGAAGAAAAAAATCAAGAAGATCAGGAAGGCCGTGGTACGTCGATGTCCTCTGGTGCATTCACCTCACTGATGTCTTTTTCATGCAGAAACCAGTTGCTCCGGCATTGATCACGACGACGCTAGATTCTGCATCGGATCCAGAGGGTTATTATCAAGTCATTCTTGGTGAGCAACTAGACGGTGGTCGTTATCAAGTCTTCTCGTCTCTCGGAAAGGGCATGTTTGCGAATGTCGTTAGAGCTCGCGTTCTCCAAGATGCTGGTGAAAACGGTAAAGAGGTCGCAATCAAGATTATCCGGAGTCAAGAGTCCATGTTCGTCCCTTTGTTAATTACACCAAATTCAGGCTGACGATATGCTCAGGCACCGCGCGGGAATGAAAGAGGTTCAGATATTGAATAAATTGAGGCAAGCTGATCCGGATGATAAAAAACACGTCGTTCGCTTAGAGAGAACGTTTGAGCACCGAGGGCATCTTTGTCTCGTTTTTGAGTCACTGAGGTGCGTTATCACGCAGTCACTGCTCTTCTCTTCTTGGTTCCTGACGAATTTAAAGCATGAATCTAAGGGACGTTGTGAAACGCTTCGGCAAAGATGTCGGCCTGAATATCAAGGCCGTAAGAGCTTATACACATCAACTCTTCCTTGCCCTGAGTTTGCTCAAGAAAACCAACATCATGCACGCAGACATCAAGCCTGACAATATATTGGTGAGTTCTGCCATGATCTGACGTATGCCAATACGTTAATGACTCGATAAAGGTAAACGAGCAAAAGACGCTCCTCAAGTTGTGTGATCTGGGTTCGGCCTCTGATGCGTCAGAGAATGACATCACACCTTACCTAGTCAGTCGCTTTTATCGTGCCCCTGAAATCAGTACGTTACATGCTCTGAAGGGTTTGGTTTCTAGCTAACGTATTTCTATTTTTTTTGTCTTCTAGTCCTCGGAGTCCCGTATGATCCCGCACTTGACGTCTGGTCTATTGGATGCACGCTATACGAGCTTTATACCGGAAAGATCCTTTTTCCCGGTCGCTCCAACAACCAAATGCTGTTACTTATGATGGAACTCAAGGGTCGCTTCAATGCCAAAATGATCAAGAAGGCGAAATTTGGTGACATGTATTTCGATGAGCAGGGTGGGTTTGAGAACGTTGAGACGGACCGCGTGACAGGAGCCGTGAGTATCTGCGTTGTTTTTGGTGACGCTACTTTCAATCATCTGACCGTTTGCCAAGAATGTCGTACGCAAAGTGCACATCTCAAAGCCGTCTAGGGATCTCCGTTCCCGGCTGATGCCACCATCGTCTGTCAAGATGAAGGACGATGAGATGAAGTTGCTGCTATCGTTCATCGATCTTTTGGACAAGTGTCTTGCCCTCGATCCATCGCGAAGACTGACGCCCAAGGAAGCTCTTGTACATCCATTTATCAGAGGATGAGAATGCCAAACATTACTTACCAGCTAATTATTTGCCAGCGCCATGTATTTATATATCGACCAGTTTCTCCGGTTTCGTGTTGCAGATTTCCATAATCCGACTGGTCTACCAGTCTTTATTTTTTGCTGGGTGCTTCTTGTGAATCGGAAGACGTGTAAATATCCGTTGTGGGGTATAGAATGGTCTCCTCCTTCTCGCTCTCTCCGCCATGGTGTCTCGCGTAAAGCGTATGTTTTCGCTGAAGAATGGCAAGACGGAGGGGCCAGCGTCAGCCATGACCAAAGACCTCCCAACTGAGGTTGCCCTCGTCTCTGCACCTGCAGCCGCAGTAGCCAATGGAACTAACAATGAGATTCTCAAGACGGACGCTCCGCAACCAGAGCCACAGTTGACGTTGAACGGTGCAATTGCAGAAGAATTCGAGCCAGCGTCGAGACCCATCCCCACGTTCGACGAGCTTCCCAAGTTTAACGGGTTCAACGGTTGTGCGTGGGAAGTGTGGGGCAAGGACGACGAACTTGGGACAGTGAACTTGCTGACGGAGGCGGTGGTGGAGAGGACCGCGCGAGAGGAGATTCGGTGCGTGCGTTTGATTTCAAGTTGGCTGGTGTGTTTGCTCAGTCACGCGGTCGTCGTGGGACAGATCTGGGAGAACGGTGTCGTTGAACTGGTACGTCGCGTGTTCGGAGGCGGCCATCGTCTGACTGACCGGAGGGGTAGGCCGATTCATTTCCCTTCGAGGGTGCGTACCATCTCCAGCGATGAACAATAGGAGGTGTTCCGAACCTCCCCCCCCTGTTTATGTCGTAGCCCGTCTTTGGACGCAAGATTCCAGAGATTACGACAATCGCCAAGAACGGGCCATCGGTGCCGATCAGAGACGACGAGATATACATCGTACGTTGCCCCTCAAGTACCGCTCTACGTCCGAAAAAACCGACGCAAAACGTAGAACACCCAGTCGGGCTCGCAGTGGGACGGTCTGAAGCACTACGGGTTGAGAGACTACAACGTGTTTTACAACAAGTGCGTCTCACTCTCGTGGGCTGCGTTGCGTTTCGTCAGACGCGTAATCGTCGTCTTTTTTTGCCAGCACGCCGGCCGAGTCGCTGTCGCTGGGCAGCATGGAGATTCACGACCCGAGCGAGATCGACCACGGGCGCGTCAAGCTCGGCATGCACAGTACGTCCTGCGTCCTCAGGTCCTACTGTGCGACCGCACTGAGCGTCTCTTTGAGACTGGTCCAAGCACGGCATCTGCGGGCGCGGGGTGCTGCTCGACCTCGTCGCGTACTACGCCGACGACGGCGCGCCGCTCCCGTACGACCCGTGGACGGCGCACCCGATCAGCGTTGCCGAGCTCGAGGCGTGCGCTAAGAAACAGGGCGTGTCGTTTCGGCAGGCGGACGTCCTGCTGCTGCGCGTCGGGTTCATTCGCAAGTATTATGCGATGTCGAACGAGGCGAGGGGGGCGTTGCGGGATGGTGGTGCCGAGGCGCAGCGTTTGTGCGTATCCCGTGATCGTCATGTTTGAAAAAGCACGGCTGATCACCATGGGATAGTGCGGGAATCGAGCAGAGCGAGGAGATGAAACGTTTCTTGTGGTTGGTCTCCTTCTCTCTTGTTTGTTCCTTGGCTGATCTCGGGTGGGCGTGTAGGAACAACCACTTTGCGGCGGTCGCGTCCGATCAGCCTGCGCTCGAGGTATGTAAAGATGGACGAGGTCAGTCGGACGTCTGACGAGCCCGAAACAGCGTTGGCCGGCTCCCGAGGATGTACCGCAGCTCCACCAGGTGAGTCGGACGCGTCGTTTGTTTGCCCATTTTTGAAATGAACGTGCGTTGCTCAGACCATACTTGGGTGAGTGACGCCGCCGCTTCCTCAGCACGACCTTGTGTGCTCACGCGGGACAAGATTGTGGGGAATGCCGATAGGTACCTTTCTTGTTCGTCACGTCATGCGTTGCACGTTCATCCATTGTTGACCAGGTGAATTCTTTGACCTCGAGGCGCTATCGCAGGTGTGCAAGGAAACGGGACGGTACACGTTCTTCTTTTCGTCGTGGCCGTTGAACATGTACGTTCCCCTCATCGTATGTTGCACGTACGACCCTAATATCCTTGGTAGCATTGGCGGCGCGGCGAGCCCTCCGAATGCTGCGGTGAGTGACGCATAGCTGCGTGGTGAAGGTTTTTGCTGATTGATGATGCACGTAGGCTTACTTTTGAGTTTGGTGGGTCTTCTTGAAATGGCGATGTGTTGATGGTCGGTGGACGTGTTTGAAAGCGTGTGGAGCGCAAGATCGTTGAATACACGGTATCAGGTGACCGATCACAAATTCGCAGTGGTTTGAATTGGATGTGGGAGATGCGAAAAGGATGGCCTGCGTGACGCAAAGTCGGCTTCCTGCTCTTGCCCACCTCCCAAAACTTGTTCCCGGTGGGAGAGCGCGGGTATTGTCGACCTCCTCACGTACCACTACAGTCTTGAGGACTTTTAGCTGCACAAGAAGGAAAAGACAGTCGAACGAGAGGAAACCGTACTTGCCGAGTCCACTCGTCTCATGCAGAGTAAACAGAGAACGATGGCAGGTGGGCTCAAAACCTTGAGTAGCGACTGTCGTTCGCCGCTGCTTGACGACCCGGGCTGGATGTGTTCGTCAAGGAATGGAGCGACGTTTGTGCACAAAAAAGTACTAGCGCGATATCAAGTTACATAATGACGTTACTTTGGGCACGTTCCTCTGCTCCAACTGGTGAGATTGTTTGATGGGAACGACGGACGATAAGCGGGTCGATGGTTTGCGTACACGTCGGAGACGTGTTCCCTCCGACGTGTGCGCGATTGAGGAAGATGGAAAGTTGCCTGGATGGTGGGGAGCCTGAGAGAGGCGTGACGACGCGCTCGTGTTCGTGTACTTGATTCACAGATCTTCCGAGTAGTTGATACTGCACATACGGTATAGAGTGAGTAGTGACTTCTTATCTTCTCGTGAGCCATTATGTATCCGAACAGTTGATGATGGTTGCCACCTTTCTTCTGACACAAAGACTGCAGGGTCACTCAGGACTCGGCTACCGCGAAACGTGCATATGGATCCAGAAGGTTTCCTTGGGCTGTCGATCACTGACACGTCCGCTGGCGCTGTATCAGTTTGTCTCAGCGCCAGCCGACCAGCCGACGTTTCAACTTTTTGGCTCGGAATGTCCAGCCTCTCGTCGGCGTCAACTTGATCCAACAGAGACTCTCAGAAGTGAAAAAAAAAAAGGTTCTAACTAACTTTCTATCGTAGTCGTTGCCGCGATCTTCTCCCGCACCGCGGGTAGCTGAGCTGGCCCGTACCTCGGATACTGTGCTCCGAGTCGTCATCATCACTTCTCCCAGAACCTAATTTGCGTACCTCAAACTGAACAAACACTTCGATCGATATGTACATGAAAAATTTTGTGGGTCAGTTGGCTACTCCGTATGCATCTCTCAACGTTCGACAGCCTAATCCCCTTGTCAGAGTCACCGATCGAGGGAACGACCTATTTCCTGACAGCGTTTCCGCCGTGGAGGAATTTCGCCACATTCTTAGCAACGCCCCGTCCAACCTTGGAGGATTCGGATCGTAAATCTTCCGCGTGTCATGCGCCACGGCGGCTTTCCCTGGGGTGATAAGCGACACATAATCGAGGTCCCTATATATCTCGCAAGGGATCAGTTCATACGGGCTTCATCTCCCTCCCTCTCCCCTATCACCATGGCGCATCACATCCGGCGTATGCTCTCTATTAGCATCAAGAACCCCAAGGCGGACCAATCCAATGGGTCGCCAACTACGCCTGTTGCGCCCACCAATGGCATTCTCACGAAACGCTCGACAGAAGCGGAACCGAAGGCCAAAAGTGCGACGGCATCCAAGCCCTTGCCCTGTTTTGACGAACTTCCCAAGTTCCACGAACTCAATGGCTGTGCTTGGGAGGTCTGGGGCAAGGACGATGAATTAGGAACGATCAACATGCTCACGGAGGAGGTCGTTTTCAGGGCCACACAAGAGGAAATTCGGTGCGTCGCTTCCTACTTGATGGCGTTGGCGTGCGTGGTCCGCTCAACGTTGGGATCGTGTCGCCTGCAATGAGCAGATGTGGGAGGACTGTGTCATTGAACTGGTACGTCCGTCATGGAGTGTCGGACGCGTCTCGCCTCTTGACTGACTTGGGGGTTAAACAGGCCGGTTCATTTTCCTTCCAGGGTGCGTGTTTGTCCTCGATGTGCGGCCTTTGGCTGAGATGCGTTCGACAGCCCGCCTTTGGACGCCAGATTCCATCAGTCAAGACGTTCAAGATGTTCCCAGACCTGCCCGCGATTCCCGTCAGGGACGATGTAATACATCTCGTAAGTCCCTAATCTATTATAATCGGTCCCACGGTGCGGTGTAATGACATTCACTTAGAATACACAATCGGGTTCGCAATGGGACGGTCTCAAACACTTCGGACTGGTGGACTACAATGTGTTCTACAACAAGTACGCGTATGTCGGTTCGAGGCACGTCCGACCCTCACTCTGTCGACCAGCACTCCTGCAGATGCCCTATCAGAGGGCGAGATGGAGATACACGACTCCAAAGATATCGATTACGCCCGCGTCAAACTTGGAATTCACAGTTTGTCCTCCGACGTGCTTCGTGTACCTACCCATCTGACGCCGCTTTCCTAGACTGGGCAAAGCACGGCATCTGCGGACGTGGCGTCCTCCTCGACCTCGTCGAGTATTACACCAGCGATGGCAGGACACTGCCATATGACCCCTGGGCGACGCACCCCATCAGCGTCGCCGAGCTCGAAGCGTGCGCCAAGAAACAGGGCGTCACGTTCCGACAGGCAGACATCCTCCTCATCCGCGTTGGATTCATTCAAAAGTACAACACCGTCTCTAACGAGGCCAAAGAGGCCCTGCGTAGCGACACCGAAAAATTGTGCGTGCATCCCCCTGTTTGGCGGTCTGCCTGACCGGTCGTGCTTCCCTTTCTTTTTTTTTAGTGCTGGACTGGAGCAGAGCGAGGACATGAAGCGCTTCTTGTGGTACGCCCCGTCGTCCGTCGCTTCACGTTTGAACGAAACGCATTCACGCCATTTACAGGAACAACCACTTTGCCGCGGTTGCGTCCGACCAGCCTGCTCTCGAGGTACGTCCATGTTCCGTATGGACCTACCCGTTGACTACTGACGCATGCGACCTCGCACAGCGTTGGCCCGTACCGCAGGGCATTACACATCTCCATCAGGTGGGTTTGACACGCTGATTCGGAACGAGGGAGTGAGACTGACGTTGACGCATCATGATAGACCATGCTTGGGTAAGTCACCATGTCGCGTCTTGGAATGGAAGCCGAACCCCTTTTTACTTTTTTTTTTTTTTTGCAAAAGACTGTGGGGCATGCCCATAGGTACGTTACCCCCTATTCGTTCGCCTTCTTCCCCTCCTAACACGTCCCCGATACTGCTTCCAGGTGAATACTTTGACCTCGAAACGCTCTCGCAGATCTGCAAAGAGAAAGGACGATATTCCTTTTTCTTTTCGTCATGGCCGTTGCACATGTACGTCCTCCCTTGCCACCTCTCGCGGCCCGTGCACTCAATGTTGCTTTTTGCGCTTGTAGCATTGGTGGCGCCGCGAGCCCTCCCAACGCATCAGTATGTTTTCCCTTTTCCTTTTTTGTTGCGCGTGCCACAGGCGTCTCATCGATCGATCGCACAGGCCATGTTTTGATCACGATCGAACCCAAAATGTATATGATTCATCGAAGCCAAGAGGCAGTCAACACCCTCGTTCTTCCTCACGTCATCCATACCCTTTACAACGTGTATACGTGTTTAGGCCACCTTTGTTTCATGGCGACGGTCCAGACCCACACGTGTGTCGAATCGACTTGACTGTAAAATATTATATGGTCTGCATTTATCATCGTAATTACGTCGTAAGAAAAGCTCGTCGTTGTGGTAGTCCAAAAATGATGGCGGGTATGTGCTTAAAAAAAAAAAACCAGCGTATAATTACACGTAGGGGTTGGTATGCGTATGGTAGCTTGCGCCCTAATTTCATGCCGTCAATAGTATAGAATAAGCCTAGAAACAGGGAAAATAAAAGTGACAGAGGAGTCGTCATACAGCGAGACTATGTCGCCGCGCATCATCAGCTTCAAGCACCCTCCGAAGGCTGCTGCTACCCCGCGCAGCACCGTTCTGGGCGCTCCGCCGTCGACCGTCGGTGTTGATCCACCGGTTCGCACCACCGTTGCCGTACTCGGCATCGGCCTGCGTCCCGTCGCTGTCGTCGTCGTCATCATCGATCGGTGCAAACGGTCGCGACTTTTTGCGCTTGACAGAAGAACCACCGGTGTTCGACGACGAGCTCGACGTCGCTGTCGACGGCTGTGGAGGCGGCGGTTGCAGAGGCGACACAGGTCGCCGTGACGGACCAGGCCCTTCCAACGACGACCGTCCGTCCGTTTCCTCACTCACAATCGCCGCCGTTGCCGAAATGCGCTTCTTGGGCGCTGTGGTGGCAACCGGTGCCAGCGGTGCCGCCTCCGGCTTGCGCATTTTTCTGGGAATGACATCGTGTGCATCAGTGAATGTTCCGATCTCGTGGGTTTGAGATCAAAGACTCACGTATTCAGCTTGGGTTCCGCATAGTTCACGCTTTTACGGACGCGGCGTTCACGGCCGCCTGCAGGTGCTTCCGATTCGGACGCCGATGTTGCGCCTAGAGGGATGGGACTTGACATGCGGGGAGTGGGTAACTGGGATACCGGGGGCGTGGTCATGGGTGTCGTGGCTGCTGTAGATAGAAAGGTTCGAGAAGTGGCTACCGAGGTCGCAGCGGACGTGGGGGCATCCGTCTCCGGCGTGCGTTGTCGATCTCGATCTGTTTACCCAAAGCGAGTGGCATGAGCCACATGACAGAAGAAGGCGACGAACACGTACCAGGTCCGTGGGTATCCAGTGGTGGGAGCATTGTACGACTCCTCGGGGAATTGGTGACATCCTTCAATCCAGAACCATCCTCCTCCTTCCGTCTCTTCCTCTCTTTAACCCTCATCGTCACAAGATCAACATCTTCGTTGAAAACCTCTAGCTCTGCGTGTTTCAACCTCTTTTCCTTTCTTTCCTTCCTTGCTCGTGCCATGATATCTACTTCCTCTGGGAGAACTGAACCTGAGCCGATGAGTTCGTTAACCTGTCTTTCCTCATCTTCTTCGGCCAATCCTGCGTTCCTACGCTCCGGGGAACCAAAGGCGGGGCTGGGCGCTCGCGGGGGCATTAGACCCTCAACCCTTTCCGATCCCATCGATACGCCCAGATCCGTATTCACGGACAGCAATCCACTCTGCCTCCGACTCGCTTTTCGTTTCGACTCGCGTTCAATCAGGTTCACGTTGACCTGAACGTGCGTTGGCATGGGCGGCGGTGACGCTGCTCGAGGTGGCATCGTCCCGCGAACCGACGACTTTTCCTTGGCCCTCCGCCGCGCCGACGAATGGACGTGCACGACGTCGTCCTCGTCTGCTTCCGGAGACGATGCCACCTCATCATCCTCGTAGATTCCCGGAAAGTTCGGAGCGCGCGACAGCCGTGGTATTAGCGGAGATGCGTTCGGATCCGTCGCGGGCCGACGTGCCTTGGGTGGTGGTTTGGGTTCCAACGTGGGCGAGGGTGCGCTGGGGGTGATGCTGAACGAATGGCGTAGAAGATTGAAGTGTTTTGAGAGATTGGACATCTGGGCGGAGAAGTGAGGTGTGCAGGGAATGGGCAGTGCCACAGAACAACATGGAGGGCGTACCGCAACTTCCGCGTCCGCGAGAATTTTCTTCGACTTCTCTTGTTCCTTCTTGAGCTGTGCGGCGAGCGCAATCTCGGAAGCGCGAAGCCGTAGATTCTCTACATATAGGGTAGATATCTCGGCCTGGAGTTCCTCAACCCGAACGCTGAGGGTAGAATTGAGCCTGTGATTGAAAAGAGAGGCTCAGCGGCGTTTCTAGACGAAAAATGATGGGCCGTACTTGGTGATGTGCTTGTTTGCGAGCAGGAATTTCTTCTTGACTGAAAGTACTGGTGAACCCACGGTGAGACGGTGGTTAATATGACTTACAATTCTCGAATTCCGTGAGGGCGTCGTTCTGCCTGATATTGAGGGACGCACGAGAGTCCCTGCGGGCCATCGTGGGCAGCGACGACGGGGAAGACGTGCAAGTGGCTGTCCCGACTTGTCTGTAACACGCGCTGATATCGAACAAGTACCAGGTCACATGATCTCCACTCAAACCGTACCCAGTCTACCTCGAGGCCGTGCTCCCTTCAGATTGCCATCTTCGGCCCACTCCCAGCCTTTTGTTCAACTCGAAAATAGAGTACACGTGTTACAGATAATAGCGGAACATGCCCATTAATCTTGGCTCATTTCGACCGTCCGCGCATCCCGCAACCACCCATCGAAGTCCACGTCCTTTTCCAGCAACTCGCTAACACGATCCACGTGTCTTTCCACATCAAACTGCGAGCTATAGCCCGTCCCAAACATGCCGTTACTTGTCTGACCGGGCGTTGGCGATCCCTTCCTCACTTGTGTAGACGTGATTTGCGGGAGGAAAATACTCGCGTTCTGAGCATACGAGAGCATGGGACTGACCGGTGATTCCAGCAACAGATTAGATTTCATAGGCGAATCCACAGAATCCGAGTCCGGCACAGAGAAGTACGACTTGACAGATTTCGATGGCGATGGAATTTTCTCACCAACGTTCTGCGCATCTGTGCTTGCATTAAGCTGATCGCTTTTTCCCGGAGTCAAGGGGACGTCCAATCCCATCTCAAGTATGCCCGTAGGATATCGGGACGATGCCGCGCCAGGGTTCGGATCTTGTGCCTCATCTCGAGTGTAGGTTGCTGTGTCTGATGCCTCGTTTGGCAGCAAGGGATTTGAAAGATTAGGAACAGGAGGGGGGCTTTTCTGCGTTCGAGTTCGCGGCCGTTTAGCCGGTGGAGTAACGGGAGGACCATTCGGAGCACTGTCCCTAGGCGGAGATGATGTTCGAGATCGTTTCCTCGATTGCGCAATATTAAGTTGTGACGGAAGGGAGGATACACCCACAACGTGGGCTTCCTCCGAATGGAGCTGGCGATCTTCAGGAGGATTCGCAGGTGTTGACGGCGGTGGCGTCGACAATTGTACAGGTAGAATCGGCGACGACTTTGCGCGGCTAAAAATTTTAGCGTCATCTAGCGGTGTCGACGTCTCCAGATGTGCTGGGAACGAAGGCGGGAAATACGGCTGTATAAATTGGGTTCAGACAATAAAGATTGCACCACTTGGCTGCGCCTCACTGTTTCTGGTACATCTACAATCTTGGGCACAGCGTCATTTACAGGCGCACTTTTTGCGGGATCTTCGGGAGCCGATTTATCAGCATCGGTGGGTTCCGTGGCTTGTGTTACTTTAGGTGTCTTTGGGGGATTGGGTGACTTCGGCTTGCGTAAAACTGTGGGGGCCGAATCTGCCCTGATGGGGACATGCAACGCAGAGCTCTTCCCCCTTCTTTTGCCGATCAGCGACTTTGCAGCCGGCTTGACGACCGCAAAGTCAAGAGTATGACTTCGTTGTGGTCGTGCGGCATCACGTTTCCCCTCCGATGCTGCCATAACCTGTCTCGTAAGAGCAGATGAAGAACCGCTCGCCGAACCATGCCATACTTCGGGAGTCATCGATGCCTGCCATTTTCTAACCTTTTCCATGGCTGCACGCAGGGTGCCGGGGGAGACGTCCGGAAGGGGGCGATGGCGCGTCGTATTGTGAGGCTGGCTTGGCTCAGCAGAGCTGGCATGATTCGGGCGCTGCGAATCAGGGACGACCGTGTTCGCTATCTGTTGGGATGCATTCGTCAATCCCCTGAGCCGTCTCCCGTCCTCCCTCTTCTTCTCCCACTCGATCCACTCCAACTCTTCGGTTGGCAGTATCCAATCCGTGTCTTGTTCGGGTGCGTGAGGATCAGATTGGAACACGGACCGATACCTTCCTCTTACACATCCTAGCTTCAAGGTTTGGCTAACGCGCGTCCACATTCCTGATGTCTCGCTATCTGCCGTTTTAAGTATATCGTGTATTTTGTCCTGCACATTCTTGACGCGACGGTCGGACAAGGGGGAACTCGGGCAGGAAGGAGGCGATAACATATCGTTTTGCGTCGAGAGAAATAGATGAACGTCGCGCAAATATTTGACATAGTGTTGTTGCTTGCCATGAAGTGCCACCGCTTTGTTTTCAAGGGGATTGTTCTGTGAGCTGTTGATCTCATAAAAAGGGGGGAAAACGGGGGTGTAAAGAGACATTGGACACGCGTGCCAACGTTCAAAAACCTATCGCAACGTGGCCATTCATTAAGCAGATATTCAGTACACGGACTAACTTCAGTACAACAAAAGAAAAACATACCTACAGGAAGAAACGTGGACTCGGTCTCGAGGGTTTTGGGAGACGTTGGCCAACCGACTTGTTGGTTGGATAATTTATTACGTAATATAAAGTTTATGTAACCACAATTCTTGGTTGTATTGCATTCATAGCCATAATACACACTTCATAAATATTTGCTGGCAAGACTGAACGTTACATCCGGGCGAAACAGCTCGTAACTTGTATCCCACGTTCCGTTGATCTTCGGATCCAGAATGTAGGCAGTTGATCGCCATTACAGCTGGATTCGCCGAACTACACGCATTGGGCAGGCGCTAAAAGATAATTCAAGAAATCCTCTCCCCAAATCCCAATCAATGAGCTTTCTGGTGGACAGCAATTTAATCGCGATCAGATCGCTAGCTACCTCGTTGCACTCGACTCGGAATGCGAGGAATGACAGATCAGCCGCTCAGGCAAAATGATACTTTTTTCCGAGGCGCGGCCCTTGTGCTGTTGTCCGGTGCGGTAATTTTAGCATCGCCGCCTTGTCGCAGCCGACCTTTGACCTCCTTTCGGCATCTTGCCTTCTCCTTCTTCGCTTCGGCTCGTCGGTTTGCGATCATGACTTTTGCGTCCTCCTGGGAATGCGCGTAAAATGAGCATCATCACGACACCCCATCTGGAGATTTACCAGTCGTTTTTTCCCGTTGCTCGTATGGCTCCGACTCGTCCGCACCGCCCGAGACTTACCGTCCTGCACACCACATCCAACAGTGAGCCCATTGCCTTTTGCCAGTGGCTGAAATGACCGGAGGAATTGAGTTACCTGTGGCCGTTGATGTTTCTCTGCCTTGCGTAACGCCTTTTCTTCTTGCATGGTAGCTACCGAAATTGCTAACCCCAGTGCGTCCTGTGAGCATGGGAGCGAACAACACCCGGTCATTAAGAAGGCCAGCGCTTCGAATGCGCGACTCGCCTTGCCGTGTTCAAAGAAAATTTTTGCCCTCTTCTCCTTCGAGGCGGATAAAGGCACTACGGATATCTGATTTGATTCTGTCATTGCATCAGTCCCCTGCTGCGATGCACTTTTTGATGATGATGATGATAGAGCCTGGGAGCGTGCTATACCGTAGGCTGAGAGGACGTCTTAGTAAGCAACGTCAACCAAGCGTGGCAGTAGACGATCACCGTCCTGCCAGGCAAGGCGGAAACCCAACCAAGCTTGACGACCACCACTCGTTCCATTAGATATCTGTCGTTTCTTTTTCTTTTTTTTTTTTAATCAATGTGGACTAAATTGTCGAAACCTAGCGGAAAGTTCCCCGTTAATATCGTTATGGCATTCATCCCTCATCCCTCCGGCGGACCCATTACAGTCATATACAGGGGGAACGCTCCAAGCTAACGGCAGCCAGTGATACTTCCCCCCCACCATGTCAATTTCCAATTCATCTCGCTGCTTAATTTTGCCCTCAAATTTGTGAGCCAGGGCAGTTACATGTTGTGTAACCGTTCAATCCTCTCTGACAGGTCTCATTTATCCAAATCAGTGGCTTGTCGCCAGCTACCAGGTATCGTGTGACCTGACTCGAGGCGCCCCCGGACCAACAGCCCGTAACCCTGTTAACGACTTGCGTGATTTGGTTTCGTTCCTTATTCGATTAGTCTTTCTCGACGACAAACTCTTGCAGGAAACCCTATCAAATGACGCACGGCATGCACTAATTTCTCGTTATGGATGGCTGCGCAATCTGTGTTCGTATTTGCGCGGATGTGGCGGTCAACCTTGCCGTCTTACCTGTACGTTCTTTCCTGTTGGCCTCTGAACGATGATCTCATAGCTTCACTTGGAGCATAAAAGGCGGAAACGACCCGCTAGTTCATACCATCGCTCTCTCACATTCTATAACCACCTCAGCCACCCACCTCTTGCTCTATAGTTTATAACTTCTCTTTGTGTACTCACAATGTGCTGCTTCAGACAGTGGGTGCACATTCCTGGCCGTGTCGTCGCCACTCACGCGCTTCTGTCGTCTAGAGTTCGCAACGTTTACTTGGCCTGCGGCCACGCTTTCACCCTGGTGAGCAACCGACCCGTTGTATATTCGCGACGGTCAGCGCGACTGACATGCCCTACAGCCAGATGAACTCGTTCGTGAAGAGTGTTACACGCTCCCGTCATCGTCTCTAACGTGCATCCCGACAGATCATTTGTGACAACCCCCGCTGCAAATTCAGCCCGAACCACCCGCAAGACTGCGTCGCGCCGAGATGCAGGCAGACGTGCCGGCAATAGTAGGTGTCACGTCTTTTGCCGTGGTCGCGTGTCGCTCACCGCGATCCTCGGTTTCGCTCTTAGCCGCCAGTACCCTCAACAATACTGTAGGTCCGTCGGTGCTGAGCGCGATTCGGTACTTATTTCGCTCTTGACAGCGCCAAACATCAACAGCGCGTGCCCGACGTGCCAGCAGGCTATGAGGCACTGAGCGCTGATCCGCGCTCGCTATACTGGAGTTTGCGGAGCGATAGTCTAGACCCGATTGTTTTGTTGGCACGTCACATAATCGTTTTTTGTTTATTTAGCCTGGTTCTTGATTGTAGCCGAGGAGATAGCTCCTGTCGGAATATTTGTATGCAAGTCAGAAATTATATATTAATTCTTGGTCCTTTTGCATGCGCTGAGAGAGTCTAACGGAAGCAATTTCTTTCTTCGTGCCTTGGTTCAAACGTACCAGCGCGGAGTCAAGCGGGATCCCTGGTCGCGGAGATCAAACGAGCAGTCAAACGGCAATTGCATCACCACCACCGGCTGGAGAGTTTCCATAATTATGCCTGCCAGTCGCATCAGCAACGCCCCATGAAATCATGGCGTCGACGACATTTAGCCAACTTCCAACAACTCCGTGGAGCTACGATTCCGTATCGATGGCATTTACGCTATTCATGGTCGAGATAAATAAAATAAAATAGACTGTCGACATTCGCTCCCCCATTCTGTGCCGATAGCCGGGTTGGATTCACTTGTCTAGACTCTGGAAACATTTTTCCCGCAAAGCGAACATGCGCACGGTCTTCTCGCGGCCCGGATGTAGTACCATCAATACAAATTTCCAATACTTGCATGTGGCAGCTAGTACATTCTCGGTACGCCCACCGTGATGCGTGACACGCGGCTTCCGGGATCCGTTGGTCCATCAATCAGGGTGTGTGTACTGTAAATGGCCCGCATCGTGGGCACAAAGCACAGAAGTTTTTTTTTTCTCTCTCTCTCATATGGATACAGACGACCGTACATTGAATGCTCGCCAAGCTTCACGAAAGCGCTCCACTATGACAGCAAGGCCTAAAAAAAACTTTTGCCCTGTCGTTTTTCTGTCCTGCCAATGAGTCATCCATGTGGATGGTGGTAGACCAGGGGGGAGGGCAAGGAACATAGTGGAGCAATGGCATGGACCCTGACGTTCGTATGAATTTGGTGTGGAATGTCGGGCTCCAGGGAAGGGGTTCCTTGCCAAGGTACGCTCTCTTTCCTTCCTGCGACCACCAACGGTGCACGAGTGACGTTGTAGGTCACCGAAAAGAAAAAAAAAAAAGAAAGGGGAAGGGAAAGGATCTGTTTCGCGTCATCTTCCGTTCGTGCAAGGTTCTGAAACTCTGTATGTTTACATACTACGTGGCAGCTGTGACACAGGTCAAGTCCACGGTGGTGGCTGCCATTGGTACGTGAACGCCCACAACACGATGCAGGCGTATTCGCTTAGCTGATCACTGAGATCAGACATTCAGGTCCATGTTACCTTGTGGGTTATGCGTTACAGCAGTCAACTTTGTCGTTATAGAATGCCGCGGGGGCGCGAGGTGCCTGACCACGGAACCGGTACCGCGGAATGAGCAGGCCAACAGCAAGCATACCACGACAACGTCAATCTTTCGCAGCCCTGCTGCGAGCTGTCATGCAAAAAAGGTTGCGGTAGTGTCATTCACTGTCGTTATAGACTCAAGGACGGACCGGACGAGTGGTCCTGGCATACAATGAATACCAAATGCGAAAATCGATATAGCTTGTATTAGAAACATACGGCATGGCCGTCTTCTCACCATCTCCTGCTTGAGACCAGACATTGGTGTTTTGTAGCATCTGAGCATCTGTTCACGAGTGTGACGCTTTTTAAGCGCAATGACATCGCCAGGCTTTCTATGAAGCGACATATGATCACTGATGACAAGGAACGCGAGAAGGGCGTGCACGGGTGTGAAAATAGTCTCTTTTCTTTAGACCCGTCATTCTCGGGATGGAGCCAGGACCTGCCGACGGGTGCCTTTTTGGCTTATATCATGTCGGAAACGAAACGTTATCAGAGACGGAGTCCCTCCGGAGGTATCCCTGCATGGCTGTATTGCATCATGAGGGTTTGTGTGGTTGCACGATATTTTGAATCAAAGTATGTGTGCAAAGAGTTATGTTGAGGTCTAGCGTAGTACCCTGGACATATTTCTGAATGGGGACCCCGATTCAGGGGAAATGCAGGAACTCGCCGAACATGTTCACGGGAATTGCCATTAACCAAATCCATCGATCTGCCCGAATTCGCCTCCGTGCTAATCTGGTTGGTCATCGGTCAACGTTTCAACGACAATCGGGGAGTTCCTGGTGTTTCAACGCCACTTCGTCAAGTTGGCTAACATGGAAAAAAAAAAAAAAAAAAGAGGTCTTTGGGCGGTGTGGCGCACGGTGCGGAAATTGCTCCGTCGTAAAGTCCAAAGGGGTGGCGTTGTAACTGACGCCGACCAGGAGGGTGCGTGGGTCAAAGCAAGCGTGCGTTCGTGTGGAGTGCGCTGGAGCGCTCTCACATCTTCCCGTCGGACGTCAGGGTCACTCGGAATGGCTGAATCAAGTATAGGTCTGGCCATCTTCTCCTTTTCTCGCTGTCAATAATTAGTGATCGGCGACGTCGAGCACGACGTCGAACTTGGCTGTCGAGAACACGCAGCGGTTATATCCTGCATACACCCGAGAATCCCCGATCGAGACCCATGTTAAAAGGGGATCCGAACACGATGCGGCAACTTTTTTTCTACCTTTGTCGCTTGCATTAGAAAGATAACTCCACCGGGAACGGAGTGGCGGATAGCATCGGATAATCAGGTTCACTTATACCAACGGCTGGGTTGGAGCATCATCGGAGTTCGGGGTCAGTGTGCCGACCTTCGGTGTTTCAATGCCTCCAACAACATTCCGAGCCGGACCGCAAAGCCGATAACCCCGATGACCACTGGTGGCCTGCTTGGAGTCCCCTTCCGATGTCCCTCCGGGCCGGTTCTCACACCCTTTATATTGCGATCACGCTCTGCCTGTAACTTCCAGCGTGAAATGGCGACGGAACGGTCTCCGCTACTATCTGGCTCGAACACCGCCTCAGCAGTCGACCAGGACAACAATAAACGGAACTTGCCTGTCGGACCGCTCGAGATCTCACGTTCGACACGTTATGCAATCCTTGCTGGCCTTTGGTCAGCCACATTTCTTTCGGTTCGTCCTTTTCTCGGAGACACATGGATAACTTTTTTGTTTTTTCGCTGATAACCCCCTCATTTGACAGTCGCTTAACAGTAGGTACCATTCAGTTGGTGTGGAAAATTGTCTAACGAATACGTCCTACAGCCACGTTAGTAGCAACACGTATGGGTTTTTTCAAATATCGTCTCCAATTCATCCATAATTGATCACTTGCGGCGCAGTACTTCCATCCATCTCATCGGAGTTCCAGAAGTCGAATGAGGCAAGCTGGCTGGGGACCTCGTAAATGTTTATGGAATCGTCCTATGCGATCTTGACTGATCTTCCGCGTTTCTCCCAGATACTTGTTGGCTGTTTGCACATTTACGCCACTTTACGGTCGCTTGTGCGATGTCCTGGGACGGAGAGGTGCCAACCAAACGGCAGTGATTGCCGCGGCGTTAGGCACCGCTGCATGTGGATTTTCGGGAAACATGGAAATCCTTATTCTGGCTAGATTTGTACGCTTCCGTGAACCATATCACGTTTGACTCGTTGAATCATGATGACATCCGGCAGTTATCGGGGATGGGCGGCGGAGGCATTCAAACGACCTCTACGTGAGTCGCACTTTATTTCCGTACGGTGTCAATCTAATCTTTTGAAACGCCGATCACATGCAGGATCGTTATCAGCGACTTGTACAGTTTGCGCGTCCGTTTTCGTGTTCAATTATTACGCTGTGATAATCAATAACATGACACAGTCCAGGGGCTTGGCACAAGGGGTTTCCGCCCTATTCAATGGTGTATGTTTCACATATTCGGTCATCGTGCGGTGGTATTCAATCGTTTTAGCTCGGTATGGGACTCGGAGGACCCCTCGGTGGTCTTGTGAGCGATTGGTAACAGCCATCTTTCCCCATCTCGCTACACCGCTGATCATCTCGTCTCAAAAGGTTTGGATGGCGATGGGCGTTTATCATGCAGTTACCCCTTTTTGCATTATCATTCATTTTAACCACATATAACCTACGATACGTAACCCCCGTAAGTGCAACGTCACAACCTGAGTGTGAAAGCACCCTCATATCTCTGCAGGGAAAGGCTAAGAGCACCAAGGACGTATTGAAGAGGATAGACTGGGGTGGGAGCTTCACACTCCTGGTGGCTGTGCGTGGTATAATCTCTCGCTAAGCAGAATTTTTTGGACATGCCTGATCGTGCAGGTGGGAGCTTTCCTAATGTTCCTGAGTATGAAGTTCAATGAAGACTACACGGTAATGTCATTTCGCCTTCCTTTTTCAGCGTCTGACGTTTCCATAGTGGAATGACCCCTGGGTGACTATTCCGTTGGCCTTGGCCGGTGCATTCTTCATTGCATTCATACTCGTGGAATTGCTGGTTGCCCCGGAACCAGTTCTTGCGCCGTATCTATTGAAGCATCGCGTCCTCGTCTTGGTGGGGATGAGCAATTTCCTCGTCTCCCTTTGTAACTTTTCAGTCATGTATTTCTATCCAACGTGGTTCCAAACGGTAGCCTTGACGAACGCGTCCATAGCAGGTAAGACGTGACTGTTGGGATGTTCCGTCGCAACCTTGGTCTGACGACGAAAGGCCTGCATCTACTCCCGAATAGTATCTCCATGTCGATCGGCTCGCTGTTTGCGGGGTGAGGGATTTTCATTCTGCGCTTGCTGTAATCGGCGAGCGCTGACTGGTTCCATAGATGGATGATGCACCGCACGGGAAAATACAAGATGATCAACCTCGTTTTCGGCTTTTTCCCATTCATAGGCATCGTCTTGATTACGCTCATACACGAAAACTCGGGTCCACTGCAAACGTGGTTCAGCATCGTGCGCATCTTTTTTTTTCTCATCGTCGTCATCTAGGTTGCATCACGCTGACTAGGCGACGACAAGATTCCGTTGGGCTTTGGCAACGCTGTGGTATTGCAAACGATGCTAAGTATGTGCGCGCCAACTTGTTGATAGAAGGCTGATGGATCTTCACTGCCACCGTCAGTTGCCTCGTTAGCGCATATGCCCGGTGCGTCTAGAGGGTATGGATGCGTCACGATCATATGTGGCTGACGATGATGCATAGGGGGTACGATGGCTGTTGTCACAGGGTTCGGACAGGTTTTCCGCGGGCTCGGTCGGTTCTCATGCCCCATTGCTGTGAGCGACGCTACTAACGGGGTCTGTGTCTAGGCCAAGTGTCCGGCGTAGCTGTCTCGTCTGCGCTGTTCCAATCCAGGCTCAAAGCAGAACTGCATGCACGGATCCACGGGCCCGATGCGGAGGGGGTGCGTGGGTGTCTTCTCGTTTGAGCCTCTTGCTCACGCGCGACGCTAGGTGATCAACGCCATTCGACACTCGACGACGCTCGTGGCGCGACTCGAGCCCGAACTGCAGCGCGCCGCGCGGGACTCGTACGCCGTCTCTCTCCGCGCTGTGTTTTTCCTCGCGGCGTGTTCGACGCTGTTGGCGTACATCGTTCGACTGCCGGTGCGTGACGTCGCGCGTGTGCCCGCGATCGACTGACGTGCCGTAGATTCCTGAAAAGACGCTCGAGTATAGCGATCGGCGGAAGGAAGGTGATGAATCAGAGACGGCGACGGCGACGACGTCCGAGGTCCGTTCAGATGACGACGCCTCTGAGGAGGACGTGAAGGGTGTGCCCTGTGCACAACCACAACCCCGACAGTCGGGCTCCCGGTCCATCGATAGGAAGGTGGATCCGGATCTCGAGCGCGGTCGCACGGGGAGGACGACGCAACGTTGAAGGACGGCAGATTTGGGTGGACGTCCTCGATAACGAGGACGGCCGCGCACCACCTTTAAGGAACGGTTTGTTAGAGTACCTATACGAACGGGCGGGCGTCGTAAGGGCTGCCCTCCGGATGATCGGTGACCTGGATGAATACATGCACGATTTCTTTTTTGTTTTCGTCGGCCGAGCCGAACGGACTCTTTTTGGTCGTTCGGCCGTTCGGACCGAGGTCGCATGACAATGGTGATCTTTTCGTCCACGGACATGTGTACCGGACGAAGAGCAAACAAAACAAAAAGGAACAAAGGAAAAGGAAAGATATAAAAAAAAACAACGCGTTGGACGTGGGGATAAGTGGGGTATGGCCGGGATAGAAATACAAGGCGACAACAACGGGTGGGAACGAGAAGCACGAAGCACGAAACAAGGACATCACCAAAAAACAAAAAACAAAAAAAAAGGTAAGAGCGGGGAGAGAACAAGGAACACGTCACGACCACACGCACGCCACACCCAACCCACCCCCCTCTCTACGTCTTTCGTCGCTGTGCGTTCCGACGCTCGCCTTCGACGCAGACAAAGGTGACGAGGACGTCGCCGGTGATGGTCAACCCGTGTGGCGTGATGTGGATCAGCCCCGGATTGAGGCCCGTCGAGGGCAAATAGGTCGCAGCAGGCGCTTGTCTGCTATCGTTGCTGGCCATCTGTCGCCGTCCGAATCAATCAAAACCGATTCCCAAAACCGAACGCGCGTGCGAGAACGTCGGGGAATTGGGATGCATAAAAAAAGAAGATCAAAAAAAAAAAAAAAAAGGGAAGGAGGGAAGGGGAGGGGAGGGGGCGGATCCGGGAGACGTACCAACGACGTCTCGTTCTCGAACGACCATTTGTAGGACTGTCCGTTGAGCGCTGTAAACGTTCTCGACCTGGATTCATTTCCCGTCAATTTTTTTTTCTTTTTTATTGTTATAAATATACATCATCATTTCAAAACGAAGAGGGGCGGGATGGATTAATAAAGACGACTGCGACCAGGGTCGAGAAGAAAAGAAAGAAAGAAAGAAAGAAAGGAGCGCCACGCACGAACTAAAGAATTTGCTGCGGTTAACGAAAAGTTCGTGGCCGTGCACGACGACGGTGCTGGGTCGGCCGGATTGCCAGACGACCCTTCCGACTTCGGATTCGCTGAGGCCGTCCGTGCTCACGCGCCTGACCGTCGTCGTCGTCGCGCTGGGAAAGCTCGGTGTCTCTATCCGATAAAGGACACGGCCCTCTGGAGATACGAGCACGGTGTTAAACGGGCTGTCCTGTGCCAATGAAAAGTTCATCGTGGAGAGGATGAAACGGGGAGAGATGGGCGGTGGGACGGCGCGATTAAAGAAATGGGGATACGACGACACGGACAACGCAAGCTGGGAGACTTGAGCCGAGAGAAGTTTCGGATTCTGCCACGGTGGGCGCCTGTTGCGCGCAGGTCGCTGTTTTGCGTACGACCATGGTCAGAAGGGCGCTGTGGACGTCAGGATGGGTGAATAGGACTGAAAGGCGACGTTCTAGCGAACCCAACATCGCTACATCAGCCTGGAGGACACCGGGTGAGGCAGTGTGCAATCACCTCTCTGATTGGTTCTATCCAAAAGGAGTAACCAAGTTCACACCATAACACTTTTTTTTTTCTTTTTTTTTTTGTTGCATTCCCCGTTGATATACACGATTAAGATGTCTCTAATCAAAAAGGAGCGTCCCATACACGTTCTAGTATACCAAAACAACATACACGACACGAAACACACTCGCGGTCAACACGAATCATTTCTGCAACACATCTTAGGACGGTTCGTGACGACGGCGATACCAGAAACCGACCTCATACATCGTCCACGGTAATCATGGTCGACAGCCGACTGCGCTTGTACGTGCGCGGCACCTCCAGGTTCGGCGGTAAGCGCCGCATTGGCTTCCCCACCGCATGCACCCTGTTCAACAGGATCCCCGCGACGGCCTTGCACCGCGCCTCGCGATCCTGCGCGAGTCGCTGCGCCGTCCGCTGCCGCATCAGCGCTTCTAGATACGATGGTCGCGGCAACTTCACGATGGCAGATTGCGACGCCAGACGGGTGCGCTGGTACGGCGCGAGCTGGTCGTTGTGCATGATGGATACGGGCAGTGCATGGCAGTCGTCGAACGGGTCGTCTTGTGGGAAATGAACGGGATGGGGGGTCATCGCGCGCGGCGGTAGGGAGAATGGTCGATGGGCGTCGACGGGCGGGGATAGCCGCCTGCAGCTAGGGGGGATGCACACGGGAGCGACACGCCATGCAGTCTTGGCCAGTCCCGGTGGTTGTCTCTCGGGCAAATCCGTTACGACACTGACGTATGGATCGGGGAATCTAGGGAGAGCAGAGATGCCAGAGAAGGTGCCATGGATGGTGTGAACGGCGTGTATGGGGGCGGACTGCATGGCGATAAAAAAAAAAATGAAGCTCAAGGAGAGAACGGAGAATGAACGTGAACGAGCGCACCGTTTATATCGAAACCCACAGCCGAGATAAAATTCTGAAACGGAACCAGTTGACAACAGCACTCCCACAGCACGACCAAGTTCCTACATTTGGCCACAATGACTGAATTCTTCACTGCCTCGTGCTCAAATCTTGTTGTTTTCCTCTTACTTGCTGTTCTAATTGTCGTCCCGTACAATAGCCTCTCGAACGCCCTCACGACCGCTCACCCAAGCCAAGTCTGCTAAATCAGGCAACATTGGAGTGCCCAGACCTTCGGAAATCCCTTGATTAAACACCGCAGCTCGATCCACCGACGGCCATTAATAACGGTTGCCTCCGTCCGCAAACTCTGATAACGTTCCTTTTCGTGTACCTTCTTCCAATCGCGGACTTCTCACCGTTCTATTTAGATCTTTGATGCGGTCGCACACCACGTGCCTACCGGGCAGTGTCGAGGAGGGACATCTGGCCTCGTAACCCCAGGACGGCATGATTAAGAAGTACTCGCCAGATAGGGTCCACGTTCGGAAGTAGCCCGACCCATCTCGTTCGACGAAGCGATCGCGCGCGCGTCGCATCATACGCTGATAACGGTGGAACCGTCGCGCAGCAGAAGCGAGACTACCTTTTTACGATACGCCCTTTGCCTCGACAGCCTCGAACGCGGGCGCCAACTTCCTTGCTCTCAACTTGGCGCTGGGACGATTCGGCACGGTGGAGTAGAGATCCTCCACCAAGGACGAGCATCGATCCTTGCTCGAGATAGCGGTCGCCGTATCTGACAGTGGGATACGTACGGGCCGCCGGAAGTGGCATCGAAGCGCGGGCGGTAAACCTGACGTTACCTTGGATGATGAGATTGCGCAGTCCGGTGTAAGGTCGCCACTCGACCGAGCGCGGTCGACTCACTAATCGTGCATACCTAAGCGTGCAAGACGCTGTGCAGCGGGATGCTGGCACCATAATAGAGCACGACTCTGCGCTGGCCTGGGAGCGGGTACAGTAGTACCAGCGTGGACGAGGGCGGTGCTTACCCGCTTGAACGTCATGGGCACATTGTCAGACGAGTCTGGGACGCGCCTCCAGTTTTGAGCAAAGCCCATGCCCGTAAAAGGCGGACGCGTTCGTGCTGTGTTTGCGGCAAATAAAAATAAAATAAAAAGTATAAGAAACCCTAACGCATTTACACGAGCGTGTCCTAGCAACCTCGGGCTTTATGCATCCATGATGAGTGTGTAGCAAGTACGAACGGTACGATCGGTCCCGCTAATTTCTACTCAGAGCAGAGCTATTCTTTGCCGTGGCGTATCTGTGCGTCCGATGATACACGGACGGTCGAGCGCGATGGCTTGAACGCGTCAACGTTCATGACATCCTCACTGTGCACACACACTGCCCTCGACGGGGTGTCCGAAGACATGCGCCGGGCCACTTACACCCCGTCCCACCGCGTGTGCACGTGTAACCGGGGCACGCAACCTAACCCGTCCGCGATCCTCTGCAGCAGGCAGCAAAAGTCGACGTGGTGGCGGCGTTCGCGGGCAACGAGCGACGAGCCTCCACCGGTCCAGCCCTGCGGGCCGAACGTACGTGCGTCTTGAACGTCCATCCACCCATCCACCCATCTACACATCCAGATCCGTCTGCGTTTTGGCGCGATCCGTCCCCACGATGACACCGCGGTCCGGTCCACACGTTCTACTGGTACCGTTCATACGTGCGCCATGCGCTCGAGGCCCAAGCCCATCATCACACACCACAACCACGGGCTCGTCCAACAACCCCAACGACATGCGACACGCGATTCACGTCCGACGCGAGCACACATCAGCCCTGATCGTCTTCGTCCGGCTCGTCCGCCGTCACCGTTTCAATCTCAATCTCTTACGAGCGCGTATGTGCCTGTTTCAAAACTCGACATCGTCGGGTCCCCCATGTTCCTTTTTAGGTCTAGACCCCCACCGACGCGAGAAAACGAAACAAATAAAAGGGTTTGGTCATGATCCAACGACTGATACGCGTTCGACCCATCACGCCGCATCACTTTTTTTTTCCGATTCCGAAAGCGTGCCAGGGTTTCGAAATGCAACTTCTAGCGTCTCGGCGTTGCTGCGCATCAAACCGCACAGCCGAGGGAACGCACACCGCCTCGCGCACATGAAAATGAATAGATAACTGTATTGGACATTTTTCTTCTTTCATGGCATGCTACGGCGTCGTACAAGGTAAAAGAAACGAAAAGAAAAAAAAAAGGTGAAAAAAAGAGGATGTTGGATCCTGCGATTCGAGCTTCCTATTCCATATTGCCTTTCTTCTTTTCTTCATAAGGGGAAAAAACACATGCACACACCAAAAAAGCAACACTTGTTTGTGAAAAAAAAAACACAGAAAGAGATAAGTGTGGTTGATATGATGAAGCAGCGATAGAGAAGAGTAGCATGCAAAGGCAAGCGAACGAGGAGAACAAACCCAACGCAAACGTGTGTCGAACATTACAAGCTACAAGCATAGGGAAGAAAAGCATAGCGTTCTTGAATACACATGAGCGTACATCACGTTCGGAACTTGAAGTCTATGTGATTAACAAGGGAGACGGATAGCGTAAAACAACAAAGGAAAAACAACGCAGCAACTCTTCAGTCCGGTCCTTTTAAATAAACGGGATGCACGCACCTCACAGCAGATAGCGCAGACCATGGTAAGAAATAATGCAGGTCAGACAACGCCGTCGCTCGCAGTGGCACCACCATCAGATAACGCGGATCGGACGTATTCACGAGCACCGTTGGCCGTCTTCCGCTTGGCCAGCGGCCGGCAAGTCTCGCTCCTGCGAAACACCATCTGAGCCACAAGCTGTGACATGCTGCTCATAACGCCTCGACGACGTGCGCTGTTTTGTGGATCGTGTTCGGGGCTCTGCTCCTGCGGGCACATCTCCACCTTGTCGCCCAGCTTGAGCCGAAGAAGGGCCCCGACTTCTTTGCTTCGCTCTCGCTCTCGTTTGCGTATTTTCCGAGCTTCGGCCCGTGTGAACAGGTCGGCATCTTCAGTGAGCGCTTCCAACCGTCTGGCGGCACGCTCAGCAGCGATGGACCTCTTCCGCAGGTCGAACAACCCGGCTAATTCCGGGTCCGTGATGTCCTCCGGCGAGAGGAACAGATCAAAATCCTCGGGAGACGGAGAACGGGGCAATGGTACATCTCGTGGGTCGTCAATAAAAAGAAGCGGTTGCGTGGGAGTCAATGGAAAGGAATGTGATGGAGTCGTGATTCTTGGTATGAGGTCGTCGTCCGTCTCCGCTCCAGGAAGGGACAGTAATTGTTGACCAGGCAACGCAATCACTGTATCGTCAGTCGCGTCGGCCATCTCGATGTCGGAATCGGGTAGACATGAAAAAGATCGTCGACTGGGGGAGGAAGGCACAATCTTGGGGAGCGCATCGTCCTCGAGATCCGGGAGATCAAGTCCTGATATTAGTGGCGAACTAGGTGGAGGGAGTTCATCGTAATCAGTCGACGATGACGACGATGATGAAGAACCCGACGGGGACGAGGATGGCAGTTCTGGATCCGACTCTGATGGGTCGCCGGACGCCCACGGTATACTTATCGGAGCCAAGAGCGGACGAGGCGCATCGACATCGACATCGACATCGAGCAGCGAACACGGCTTATTAGGTGAACATTGTGAAAGGTGGCAATCCAGTGCGAGTGGCGCTGTGGCGTCACAGGGAGAAAAGAGCGCGTTCGGGTGGTCCGCTTCTGGGAAATCCTGCGTGGAAGCTATCGAAAGGGCCGGCGCGCACGGAGGATACCAACTCGGGGAGAGAGGGGAGAGGGGAAGACCAAAACGGACGGGGTGAGGGGACGCGCACTCCGGAGGGCCAGTGTAAGACTCATCGATGTCGCATTCCGCCTCAATTTCCTCGACCTCCAGGTCGTCGAAGGGTGACTCAAAGTCAGCATCGGGCAAATTGAGCGTGGTATGGGGCATCGTTGGCGGCGGGGTGAGCGGCTTTTGTAAAGCCAAGTCCGCGCGCCGCATGACCGGTGGCGAGTCGAGCACGCTCTCGAGATGGGTAGAGTAGAACGGGACGAACCCGTCGGCCTCTTCTGGGAGTGAAATAGCGGCTTTTGAGGAGGACGCGGTAGAGGGTGGGGACATGTACACAGCGTCAGAATCGGCGTACAGGAAATGGGAGTGACGACTGTCAAGGGCGTGGGTGTAATCTGGGGGATGACACGGAGCGATAAAGGCAGGATCAGAGGGATGGCCCGCAGGGTGCCACGAGGAAGGGAGGGCGGCCCTCGTCAATGCAGGACGCAGAAGAGGGAACCAAGGCCCCTTCCGAGAAGGGTGGGGGGTAGACAAAAGGGTATCTGCAGAGAAAGTTTCCATGGTATACGATTGTTCCACCGATATTCAAGACCTGGAAAGGAGAAGAAGGCGGCGTCCAAAAAGAAAAAAAAAGAAACAAGGGTTTGTTACGGTCTTTGAGAGGGATACGAACTTGGAGACGTACACTGATCAGACATCAATACCGAGTACACATCGCAGTGGTTAAAAGGCAAGGAAATGGGGAGAGAACGACGTTTGGGTCGTTCGAGGGACGTTGGGGCCTCGTGTTGTTCGGTGGCTGAGAAAACGTGTCGGGTGTTGCCCCCGTCGTATTCCCATTACAACTTACAGACTACGCTACATAATATAATGTATGATGCTCGTACTAACGCTCGTCTGGTGGTATCGCCGCAGCCCTCCACATCAACGTCTCCTCCCCCTCGGTGACATGAGGCTGCAGCTCGTTCTCCGTTACACCCCGCTTGCTCACCGCGTACGCCCTGCACGCGTCCGTGCTCGCCTTCAGCGCCGGATCATCATGTCGCAACGCAACCACCGCAAATCCCGAGAAATTCATCTCGATAATCTCCTTCACCTTCGGCAACAACGCCGGATCAGGCGAGTACGTCCCAGAGTTGTTGTCCACCACGATTTCCCACTCCACCTCCCCGTCCTCCAACCCGTCTGAAAAACGCGCCCAGCCCCCAACGGGCCGTGGATGGAATTCGCCGCTGTACCGCACCGCTTTCGCACAGTTACTGTGCAACGCATGTTTGGACACGAAATCGACAAAGAACGCCGCGCCCGTCTCCGAAAACCGGAGCGAGTCGTCGTCTGTCGAAATGATGTACGTGTACACCGCAGGCTTAATCCGGTGCGCGTACGAGACCGTTCCATCAGTTGACGAACGGCGCACGCCACCCCGAAGCAGGCTGAACACGTCCTCGGGAGATGTGATAACGCCAAATTCGTTCGACACAGATCTCGCGTACAGCAACCGATGGCCTGTCTGAATCCCAGTCCGCAGCGCGATAGACGTCGGACCTTGAAAGATAGCTTGTGCAGCCCTGTAGTTGCAGTTCCAATGCTGCACCTGATCCCCAAAAACTTGCGTAACGCCCTTGATGTACACCTTCCACGTCGAGTACAGCCGGGTGTCCCTTAGCTTCGTCAATGCACCCACCGTTGGCGAGCTGTGCCGCGAGTAATGCACGGGCCCATCAAACGAGTACGGAAACAACACTGGATCGTCGTGAGATGGTGACGAAGTAATCTGGAAAGCGCGGTCGCATCACGTCCTTTATCCCGAATAACATCGTCGCGCGTTACCTTGAGCCAAAACGTGCCTCTGGTGTGAATATGCATGGGTGCATGGATCTCGACTTCCTTAGTTCCAGGATATATCGTCGTCTCAAACTTTCCAATGTAATTGTCCATGAGCACCACGTGGTCCTTGTCTCGTACGACACCGGAGAGCATCGCCGTCGTAGGCACGTTCTTGACCTGCCACACTTCATTCCATACCGGCGACAACGCATTCCCTTTCACCGACGATCTAGGGCAGCATTCAGATTCGAACGGTCCCTCAGAAAGCAAAGGCGGTACATGCATGTACGATACTTTCTGATCCAAGCTGGCATGGAAGAACGGGTTCGTGGTCCCGATGACCTCCATCCTGGGCAGATTCGATGCACCGATAAACTATCCAGCACCGCCTAAGAATCCAGCCCGGAATATGAGGCGAAACGACACACCTGGATGGTCAGATCGACATACTTTGTCTCCACTCCAAGGCGCTCCCTGACCGCTTGTATAGACCCGTTAGTAGACGTGCGTGAGTGAATGTGATCCAGGATGTTCGCCATGCTTTGAACCGGGTTGAGCTTCGCTAGAATGTGCATGAAACAAACGTGCTGTTACATGCTGAACTTGCGCAGTAAATATCACTTAACCGTGCTCTTGGCAGCACTGGCAAGAATAGCGGTGTTCAAGTAGGCTATTATCGGACATTTGTCGGGCATTTATCGGATTATGTCGGGACTATACACCGCACGCAAAACACGTTGTGATTGGGAATAAGCCGGTCGGAGTCTGAACAAACTATGCCTGCCTCCCGCTCCCTTCGTCGCTCTGCAAGGCTCTACGGTCTGACCAACGCACCGATTAGACCGATATCGATGTCTGCAAGTGGCCGAGGATCTCACAACACTTCAAGTGTACGAGGAGCCAGCCCCTCTCTCCCTCCGGCTGTGAAGAAACGACGAGGTCGAGGTAAGGCAATAACCACTTTAGCACCTGCCAAGCCCAGTCCATCTACCTCGATGGCACCACCCAAGAAACCCTCCGGTCCTCATATCGTATGGGAAGGTCGACGCACGGCTCTGCTTGTTGACTGGATCCTGAAGCACCCTGAAGATCGACATGCGCT
>JBBPMP010000076.1:54207-73572 GCA_038090395.1 Boletales sp. KT-2023a | reverse complement strand
AGTCATGACTGAAAATGTTGAGCTGAGTAACCCCTATTTCTCTGTACAGATCTGTATTACTGGGTACCTTGCTGTAATGTCTGTGCAGTTCTGTGGATCTCTGTAAAGTCAAAGGTTGTTTTGCTGATGAACCTATAAACTACAGTACAACCATGCAGCTTCAGGCTGTAAGCATGGACAACACAGGTCCTGCTCCTTCACAGCTCAAATCCCACCTGTTATACCCAGGATCCTGTCAATCAAAATACCACCTTGGGTACATGCTCTTGTTATACTTCAATGCCCTCTGCATATTCCTGACCACCCACTCTTTCACTTCTCATCATCAGGATATTTCACCCCCTTGCATGCTGTAGCTGTGAAGGATCATCATCTCACCTGGGAATGGCCAGAAAAACTTACAATGGGTGCCCAGCAATGTTGCTCATGGGCAACACAAGACCAAGACTAGCTTTGGTAATTCCTGAATTATTGTGAAACCACATAACCATGCTCTGGTGGATATTCAAACAGGATGTGATGATTAGCTGGTATCACAAAATGGACTAATGGCAGTCTTTTTTGTTGTGTCATGATACAATTCTGGACTGGTCCTTGAGCATTTGCAACAGGTACTCAACCACCCAATCTTGCAGAACATATAAGCTACAGGCAGCAGAGGATAGGCATGAACAGGATCTGCGGGGAATTGGATAGAGCTCAGATTCTCGCTGCATCGTTAGACATGCTGCAGTTAGGTAAGTGTGGCGCAAAGAGCCTTCCCCATTGTCTCACCCATCCACATCAAACTTTGGCGGGTCATCAAAGTCGCATTCATTCAACAAGTAAATAAAAATAACAACACCTATGGTTCGTCGTCCGAATTCCATCGCGACATTTTACCCAGTGGCCGGTAGTAATATTGCTTGTACTTTTTTGTCTCACTTCTCTTTTGCCGTGGCATAATCGCACTGATCAACGACGCCCGCTCTGCATCTTCATCTCGTTCCGGAATGTAAAACCACCGGCCCTCCAATGCCTTGTGGCGCGACCCTTCCCCACTGCTGTCCACTTTCTCAAACATGCCACACCGAACGCGCCCTGCTTCGAGTACCCCGACGATATCCTCCAAAAGTTCCTGTTTTGGGCGCTCAATGGTGAGATGGGGATGTGCCTGACTGAGAACGAGATAGAGCGCCGTTGCGTCCATAGACGTTGCCCGCGAGGCGGCGAATGCTTCGATGAGGATGCCTGTCAATGACGCATGAAACTCTGCGTTGACTGCATCTGAGGAAACCAACGTCGCTTGCTCTGGCTGGCCAGCAGATTCTAATATCTTTGTATCGCGTACGCATACAGGCTTTGAATCGCTATGCTGGAGAGCGGGACGTGAAGGTGATTTCCGTCGCCGTCCAACTGTCGGCTCCCCGCTGCGTCTCGAACGAGATTTTATGCTCCTGCTTTCAGAATCGTCTTTGGGCCGCGATGGTTTTGGTCTTTTAGTTGCAGGTTCCGGATGATTGGTTGCATGGTTCTCCGTCCCTCTTTTTTTCGAGAAGGGGCTCCCGCACCGGATAACAGGGTTTTTTTGTGTCCGCCTCTCCACCGTCTTCTTCGTCACCTTTCTGGGATTTGCCTCGTAGATGGTGTCTAGCGAAACGTCAAGAGGCTCGTGGTTTGTGTTGATCGCTAAGAGTTGAACGGACGGGAATCCACTATGACCTTGAACGGTGTCCACGGTCACACCTAGATCTGTACATTGTTCGGTGTGAAGTCTATTCTCCATGCCCGAGAGGGGTAAGTTGAGTGATTCTCCCTCCGGGAGATCCAAGTCGAACTGAGATAGAGGGGAGAGGGTGCTATCCGGCTCGAAACCAGGCACGCCAGTGGGACTAGGTGAGTGAACGGGACAAGGGCTCGATAAACGAGAAATGACAGGGCTAAGTGGAGTGCTAAGGCAGTCTGACGGAAGGAGTGCCGACTCGAAGATAGGTGCTTCATAGGGAGTTTGTGAGCGTTCAACAGGCGACGTGAAATGAGTGGAGGCAGGAGGTTTGCTCGAAGAACAGAAATTGCCCAACTATACGCAGAAAATCGATGTAAGCATACGGAAACGAGATTAAAAGGGAGGAATTCCTACATTTGGGCACGGATCGGGAATATCACTATCATTACAATCATCTCCGAAAAAGGAGAGACTCGACAAGGGTGATGAAATGGGAGATGAGGGTGGAAGGGGAGATAAACAACGTGTATCCTCGTCGTGGCCACCTGATAAGGTGTGAATCCGTGGATCAATGATACGGCTTTCTGCCCGCGAGGAATCTTCTGTCGGTTTCTTAACAGGTGACGAATGACCACGCAAAGGCGGAGAAGCTTGGAACCGTGTGCGTGGAACAATTGGGCTGCTCATCCACCGTCCACGCTCGGCAGACGTCGCAAAGTACGTCTCGTGTATATGTATGTCCATGCTCTCGAGGTCGTATTCTTCAGAGTCGTCGGCGGTGGCGCTATCACCTTGAGGGCAGAAATACGGTGTTTGACGGGAAAAAGGGTTATACGACAACGGTGCGTCATCCCATGGCGCGCGTTCCGCAAATTTCGACATTAAAGAGGGGAGGGAGGTAAGTGGGGCTGAATGACTTGACCCAGAAAGAGAAAGGTCGCCGGTTTTGTCTTGCTGACCATATATCGCGACATCTGAATCATCTGCGTAGTCTTCAGCGAGCCATTCCGCACATACATGTGATCGCGTGAGGTGCAAAGGGGTCCGCAAGGGCGAAGATGATAAAAGCGGTGATGACGATGGCGCAGTGTTACCAAAACCGTAGGCATTGTCGTCAGTCGACACGCTCGTGGAGGTCGTGGAGCGCTTTCGGCGGAACATGGACGACGACGAAGGCGCGTCGAGCGAGATCATCGATGTAGACGGTCAAGAGTATATGCGGTCACGTGTCGTCTAGCTTTCCAGTAAACGCGTTTTCGTGCGGAGATTCAATACGCGATGGTGGCTGTGCATATTCAGGAGATATGCCATGCGATTTATTTGGAGCAAAGCCCCACACGAGCTGGTTGGATGTCGGGAACAAAATTTTCCACAGGTTTGTTATCAACCTGGGTATTTCTCAGGATCTGTAGCAACCTCATAGCTCGCTCGCGATGGATCTCTAGCCGAGTCGATGGCGCGCTGATTCTCTCAGATGCATGTGCGAACTTCAATCCGAAACTACCGTATATTAACTGCTAGATCGGGTCAGCTCTGGAACTGGTCGTCAAGGACAGTGTGGAGATTTACTTACTCACATCGTGACAATGTAATTGTAAATCTAAATTACAATTCGATCTGCCTGGGTGCCGGATGCTTAAAAGCCCAGTCCCCACTGAAACGCTCTCACAGTCGCTTCAACAGCCCCGTCACGCTCCTTCTCTTCAGCATGGGTCTCTACAGCCGCCATCCCAGGTTCACCATCGCCCTCCTCGCGCTCGTATTCATCTCCGTTCTCCTCTTCTCGAATTCGGGCTCGTCTCCCCTACTCGACTCCACGGAATTTCGTAGCGCCCTATCCGAGTCTTTGTTCGTCGAAGAGGTGCACTACCAGAAGATGCTCGACCTGCGGCAAAACCTTATTAGGAAATGGGGCCCTACGGCAGATAGGATCGATCCGTAAGTCGTACAGTGCATCTCTTGGTAGCCGTTACCTGATCCTCGGCTAGTTTCCCCTCCCACGGCGAATTTTACACGGTCTGTAAGTCCTCCATCTATTTCCCATAATCTGCGGCTGACGCGGACTAACCAGGGGACTTTTTCATCCCATCCTTCAAATGCCCACATCGTATCGACCGCCTCGGGGTTATGGGTGACGGTGGTAAATGGTTATGTGGCCTGGAGCGTATTGCTCCCAAAAAGAATTGTATCATGTACTCCTTTGGTACGCACTCTTTTCTTCCCAACGCGTAGACATCGGTGTCAAATTTAATTTTACTGTCAGGTATCAATGGAGAATCCTCCTTTGAAGCTGATATCATGAAAGCAGCACCTGGATGTGAGGTCTATGGCTATGATTTCAGTGTCGATGCCGTACGTGTGCCGAACGAGTCCTGGTCATTCTCGCATCTCATATTCCGTAGTTTGGACCAGAGATCGAACTCGATTCAGATCTGAAGCACCGTTCTCACTTCTCTCCCTTTGCGCTCGGCCCTAAAGATGCCTTCAGCGTGGCCGACGACCCCAAGATGTACACTCTCCGTACACTGATGGAACGCAACGGCCACGACTTTATCGATGTGCTCAAGATCGACATCGAGGGTAACGAATTTGATTCGTTCGAGGTGTTCATCGACAGTTTCCACGGCGAACCATTACCCTTTGGCCAGCTCCAGATTGAAATCCACATCTTTAGTGGTAGCAAATACGAATCCTTCCCCAAGCTTCTCAAGTGGTGGGAGAAACTTGAAGAGGCAGGTCTGAGACCCTTCTTTTCCGAATCAAACCTCGTTTATTCCAATCTCCTGAGGGGCGTTCGTCCTGAACTGATCGAGGTATGTCTTACCAGTTGTCATCAATGCAACAGGCTGAACATTTTCATTCCAGTACTCTTTTATCAACATTCGTGGAACCCACGAACTAGTCACTGACAGCCCACAACCCTACCCTCGCATCTCTCGCTAAAATTTCCCATGGCCGACTACATTTAGGCATATACCTGTATAATATTTTGACCTGGACTTGGACTGGACAAGGTATCAACTGTTATTCGCACACTCCTTTTCCGCAGTAATTTGCACTGGATTAGAATGACAATGAGAATTGATATTAATATAGAGCCTGGAATCATAACAAGCAGACGAAACGCATACATGCAAATTACGACACTCCCTGATAAGCCAACGATCATTGGACTGCATCGTGGACGCACGGGAAGGAAAGTCTACTGATGAGGTCAAGACCATTCCCAGGATTTCTGCCAAGATCATTGATGACGAGATAGACTGCATCCAGGGCCTGCGACGTACCTATTCAACGAACGAGGCCAGATCTGCGCATTCGCCGTAAATTCATACTCGACGTCTCCGACGACGAAGGATAGCGACTGCAAGCTATATTATTGATCTGGGCTGACAGTCAGAAGGCTGATGGCCCGGTCCAACTAAACGCCCATGGCATGCTGATATTTCACAAGCATGTCTGTTTGCAAGCGGGTCAGTCACCAATCTCGTTACTTCAGTGCCTGGTGCCCATGTCAATGATGCTAGCGGCCGTCGATATGAAGTGGTCCAGAGCCATACCGGATCCACTGGTCAATAACCTAGTAATGCCTCGCACGGAAAGTCGTCGTGAGCGGGACATATTCCGGGGAGCACCCGACAGCCGCCTCGTCAAATGTGAGCTGATGTCCTGTACGACCGACCGTGGAAGTGGGGGGGTATAACTTTAAGATCCCAAACACCTCATCGATCGTTTCTTGCGATAAACGTTTTCCGTCACGGTGGGGATTTTCGTATCTAGCTCGAGTTTGAAGTTCAAGGGTACCGAGAATCAGATCGACGGGTCCAAGGCCAAGAGGATGCTGCCGACGCCGTTAAATCCTTCTGGCGCGTAACACATTGATGGACTGATGCGTGATCACCGCAGCAGGGGAAAGCGCGACGATATCGAGATGAACAAAGCGTGTGAGGTATCTCACTGAGTGCTGCCGTCAAACATCACAGTCACGGCGTCCGCTGACCGACCCTAGCACGAACAGGGTGAGGTCAGTCACCGTATTCGCATCATATACGAGTCGGTGACAAATTTGAAATGAGTTATGAAAACAAACTCGCTCAGCAGTAGACTCCCTTATAACCTATCCCTGTTCGGATAGCCCGGGGGGTATAGGTTATAAGGGGTAGGTAGTGGGTAACGTCCTGGAAACATCCTTTCGATGAGCCATCGTTACAAATTATAATGCTTTCGGTTTTCCTCAGCGGAATGAAACACGCTTAGAGGTAATCCCCGCACCGGGAATCAAAAAGGGAATGAGGTTATACCTTATAATGGGGTACTAGGACTCCTCCGATGGTCTGCGCGAGAGCGAAGCGACCTTGACGAGGAACTCGCAGGCGTACTAACAGTCCACCGGCCTGGGAAGCCCCAATTTCCGAGGTGCCAACCTTCGTTGCCCTAAGCTCCGCTTGTCGCTCCTTCCCTGGTAGACGACAAGCTGGACTGTCAGCCGCCCGACCCACCTCACGGCCTCATAGCTAACCTTGTCCCGTCCATATGTTTTCACCCTCGCTACCAAAGTTGTTACTCTCCTTTGTAGTACCGTGACTGTATGTCGCGCCTCTCCGTTTCATCAACTCGTTGCTAAGATCTAGATTGACTCGAGTAGACGACTCACGGATATGCAAATATCCTCAAGGTAGAGCGGCCGGTACTCCGGGCCGACGAATATTTGTCCGTCAGCTGACACGATGAATAACCCGAAGGTGGCTGCACTCTCAAGAGCACGTCATATCCCCTTTCCTCTCCACGCTCTCTTTCTTCACACCACACCACGCACAGACACATGCCACGCACAGCAGAGACCGCGAGCTTCAAGGTGAGCGCAGAGCGCACCGAGGGGGGTCCGAACGCTCACATGCCCCTTAGTTCAACCATACCATGATTCGTGTCCGGGACCCAAAGGCGTCCCTGCACTTTTACCAGACCGTACGTACCCTCAGCGCTCGGCGATCCCGCACGCACTCGCGCTGATCCGGTGCCAGATCCTTGGCATGGATCTCCTTCAAGGTGCGTGTCCGCGTCGTGAATCGAGGCGGTCGACGAAAACACCCCCCGCTGCATAGAACAACCGATGGGCGATTTCACTCTCTACTTTCTCGGCTACGACCACGGAGAGACCGACGGCCTCTCCGCAGAGCAGAAGGCTGCTGCGCGTTTCAGTCGCGAAGGTACGTCTCGTGGCACCCTGAGACGCCATCACACACACACACACACACGCACACTCACATCGATCAGGGATTCTCGAGCTGACGCACAACCACGGGACCGAGTCCGATTCTGAATTCAAGGGCTACGCGAGCGGCAACGCCGATCCGGGCAGGGGCTTTGGCCACATCGCCATCACGGTCGATAAGATCGAGGAGGCGTGTGCTCGTTTCGAGCGGCTCGGCGTGCCGTTCAAGAAGCGGTTGACGGACGGCAAGATGAAGAACATCGCGTTCGTCTTGGATCCCGATGGGTATGTGGCCTGTGCGAGACTGTGGGTTAGGGGAAGGCTGATCCGGATGCGCTTGCAGGTACTGGGTCGAGATCGTCCCGAGCAGACTCCAGCTCTAAGGGTGAAGTTCAAAGAATGGAATCGCAGGATTGGATGTACTTTTTCGATGTGTTTTTAATCGAAGTCGTTGATCTTTTCTTCCTGTTCGCGATGTGGATCCGATATTGGTTTTCCTGAAGGCGCACGACGCCCTGGGTCGGACAATCCCTCATTTGATATTGGTGTGTGATTTCAGGTGGATTGCGGGTGCAGCTGTCTTCTGTGGAGGGGCGCCAGCCAGACACCAATATGGCAGGCAAGGCGGTCTCTCGCGGCCTGCCGAAGTAAATCCGACGTTGGACCGAACATGAACGCGTTGTCTCAGAAGCACGCCATCATATCGTACCAACATTCTTGTCGATATTCGGACATGTATCCCACGAACAACGCGTCGTCGAATCGCTAGTGGACTCGGGACACGGCACGCGTCAGCGATTGTGTCTCACCAAGCCCTTTGTCAGTCCGAAGGTCGAAACGCCACCGACGGCGTGCATTTTGACATCCGATCCGATGGCGACGCAATGCCCTTGTAGGTCGATGGCTTGCGGTCATGGCCGCACATGCACCAAACGACCAGCAGGTAGTGATGGAAAGGGCTTCATCGCCGCGTCGGCCCATCCCAGCCGAAAAAAAGATCGTTCTGGCGTCGTGGGGATCCATGGGGCAGATTATTCCTTATCGATACGGTCCGTGCAGATAGGGGGGGACTCGTTCTGTGGGTGTCCATCTATTGTGTTGGTGCCAAAAACGGGTTTATTGTGTCCCTATCGCGGGTTCACGTTTACCTACTTCGGGTGGGCGCAATGCGTTGGGATAAGACAAGTAGAGTTGGCCAAGAAGAGGGGCTACTCGAGATCCGGGCGCTGACGTGCTGGCGCGACCGCTGACATAAGCCCGTGCTTCTGACTCGCGCCGATTGGGGTCTATGGTGGGCCGTGCTGTGACCTCGACGACTGCTTTTAAGACGGATTGCGTCAGTCGACGTGGCCGGGGGCGATGATCCCGTAAACGTCGCAGCAAGACCGGACGCGCAAGCCGTTGCCGGACGGCGCGATTCCGGATGATCACCTCCCAGTGACGTGGCTGCAGCTCGAATGGCCATCGGTTCCTTTTTTTCACCGTGCGCTATGCTGCACATACGTACGTACGCCAGGCTCACGTCACCCCCTATCGCTGCGACGCACAATCTCCCCCTTCCCAGACGGAGATGGAGGTGCAATCAGTCGCTTGCTTGGCGAGAGGAACGTGCACGATCGCGATCGGGTTCTGGACGGTCGTCAGCCCACGTATGCCGTGGTACGCCTGGGGATAATTCACATGATGGGTTCCCCGGACCTCTCAGATCAGTAGGTACGTGGCAATAGCGATATGCATATCGTGCACGTTCGGGTTTAGTGCAGCAAACCCCGGTGACCTGATTTTGCCGGCATTGCCTAGAGGATGATCTGCGATACGCTCGGGACAACGCCGTGGCCGAAAAGGGATCGCGATCGTGCTGTAGGGTCGACCCCTCGAACGTGGAACTGAAACCTGACGTAATGGCGTGGGGTTGACGTTGCAGGTACGTGCCATCCGATATTGGATGTCGTATACAAAGATCCCCGGATCGTTCTTCGAGGGCTGAGACACCTTGGACGCGGTCCGGGAGCGGTCCATCTTCTCCGCGACGGTTCTTGTGCGCCATGTCGCAAAGACATCTAAGCGGCACACCAATTGGTCATATCATGATTGGGATCATCCGTTGTATCCCAAATGATAGCACACCAGCCATTTATGAGTAGGAGTAAGACCATACTCCACCGGATGGTGCCCGATGCGTGCATTTTCATGTGCTGCCGGCATCACATGTTGCCTTTCAGAATGAGTGATATATCCGACCGCATGACATGGCCATGGGCTCCTAATTCTGAGTGTTATTAATCCTGTCTCATGCATACTCTTCTCGGTCCGCGCGGCTTCCGCTATTTCAAATCGGACTGCAACGTCAGAGCGCACGAGAACGGCGATGACTGTGAACTGATAGACTCACTCACCCACTAAGCATCCGTATATTCATAGTTGGTGGTACTGCACCTCCAGCGCCTATCAGATCTTTTTTTTTCATTTTCGAGTATCCACACGCTGGTGCACTCTAGAGTAACCATGGGACCGTCCACCACGATCACGACGCCCGGGGCTTTTTGGCAGCTCGAGCGCATCTCACAGAATGCCAGGTTTGTGAACATGGGTCGGAGGTGGATGGACGTGAGAGCGTCCCGCTGATCCTTCCCGTGGTTGACACTGCAATAGGCATATGCTGTGGCCTGTCACGCTGGAGAACAAGCGTTTTGTTCGGAGGGATGGACTTCTAACAGGACACGGGTCAAGGACGGTGGAAAGCATGCGATTATAGCTCCGCGGGAGCGTTTGTGCGCAGCAAGGATCGATTATAGCTCGTGAACTTCTCGACGACATCGTTCTGAAACCAGCCGTTCTGCACCCGAGCGTGGAGGACCGGGTGACGAAGTCGATACCTGGTGACGCTTGGAAGCACTTTGTAGACGTACACGAGAAGGGATTGATGTGAACACAGTGCCACAAAGGAGGCCGGTGATCAAGAGACGGAACCTCCGACGCGGCTGGTGGTGTGGTCCGAGCCCGGGGAGATCATTAAGCGGAAAGGGCAAGAAGCCTAACCAAAAGCGTGCATTATGAGCTTGCCGAGGGATGGCAGCACGCGGAACATGGCTATCCGAGTCGAATCTGTAAGTTGCCGGCTATCCAAACACAGGACATCATGGCAGCTAAGAGGATTTTTTTTTCGGCCTATAGATAGCAGCCGGTTCGCGATGGCCAGACGGGCGCTGCTGCACTTTTTGCTTTTCATTCACTTGCTATATGCGCTTCCATGTCCCTGTTGACGAGACTGCGGTACAGAAAAGGTGTGCGCGTTTTGGGACGGATGGCGAGACAACCGACTGACGGACGCATGGAGCGAACTCGAAACAGGTGGAAATCCAGACGTACGGCGAGGTGTACTCAATCGCGTTCACACCGGATGCGAGACAGGTCGTCAGCGGTGGGCAGAGCAAGACGATCGGGCGGTGGGAGGTACAGGACGGCCGGGGCGTGCCAGGGGAGCCGATGGAAGAAGCGCGGTACCTGCTCGACGTGGCGGTCTCCAAAGACGGACGGTGGGTGACGTGCGGGGGCACGGACGGGCTGGCGGCAGTGTGGGACCTGAGGACGCACAGGAAGGTGGTAGAGCTGTCGGAGGTGGGTTCGCGGGTATGCGCAGTGGACGTGTCGCCGGACTCGACGCGGTTCGCAACGGGTGCGAACCACAACGTCGGCGTGTGGTCGATTTCGACGGGCCGACTGCTCGTCGGGCCGCTGCGACACGGGGACGCGGTCGCTGCGGTCAAGTTCTCCCCGGGCGGCGAGCGGCTCGCAACGGCGACCTGGGAACAAAACTCGATACGGCTGTACGACAGCGCGAGCGGCGAGCTCCTCGTGGAAATCCCTGACCGGGTGAGCTCGCCGTACAACACCGCGCTCGCCTGGTCCGTCGACGGCCGGCAGCTCTTTGTCGCCTCCCACGCGGGGAAGCTCAAGTGCTTCCACGTCTCCGGCTCCTTTCTCTCTTGGACCGAGTGGGATGCCCAGGCAGACAACCAGCCCGTGGCCATCGCGCTCGCCCCCAACGGCAAGTTCGTCGTGTCCGCCTCATCACGCTTCGTCACCTTCTGGGACGCCTCTACCCACGCCCGCATCGGCCCCGTCATAAAACACGCCGAGCGCATCTGGTCCGTCGCCCTCTCCAACGACGGCCATCTCGCTGCCGGTGGCGACGACAAGAAGATCGTCCTCCGAAACCTCCACGGCATCCTCCCGAAAGCCTATCTCACCCACCAGAGTGACTCGGGCGCGCCCGTGTTCCACCGCCCCACCGAGCACGAGGACAGCCTGTTGGCGGACGTGCACAGGCTCGAGACGCTCCTCGGCGAGCGCGACGCCGCCCTCCAGGACACGAAAACGGACAAGGAGCGCCTCGAGCAGACCATCCACACGCTCTCCGCAACGGTGCACCAACACGAGGCCAACCTCGGTGCGTCTCCACGACCCCTCTCCTCTCTCGCCCTGCTGACGACGACGACGACGACGACGATCACCAGCCGAACTCAAGCAAGAGATCTCCAAGCTCAAAGCGACCGTCCACGGTCTCCGCAAGCAGCTCGCCGGCGCCCAGGGCTCCGTACACAGCCTCTCCAGACGCCTCAACCAAACCTCGGAAGAAGCCGACTTGCACAAGCGCGAGGCTGACCGGATCAAGATCGCGTTCGACCAACTCAAGTTCCAGCACGAAACCGTGATGCGCGCGCCGCCCGAACCGCAACCACGACCCGACCCGGCGCCCCGCGGTCTTGGCCTCGACGGCTTCGCGTCCTGGATGCGGGACCATCCCTCCGTGACGCGCACGCCCGACGACGCCACGTCCGCGTCCGACCACAACGCCCTCGCGTGCTGCGCGTTCGTCGAGGCTCGTTCCGGGAACTGGACCGCCGCGTACGCGGACGCGCAAAAGGTGATTGAAAATTCCCCGTCCCGTTCCTCTCTCTCCCCCCCCTCGTACGCGCGCGCACTCACGCCCCCTCCTCCTTTCCCCTCCCCCCCTCCCGTTCCTTTCTTTTTCCCAGTCTGTCAGCCTCCAACCGTCCGCGATCGGACACATCGCCAAGGCGGTCGCGCTCGTCGGCCAGCGCGACTTCAAGGCCGCCATGCGCGCGTTCGCGCTCGTCTTTCGCGACGGCGATCCGAGCGAGAACGAGCTGATGCTCGTCATCTGGGTGCGTTTCCCTTCCCCCCTTGCCGCACCGTCCATGTTCTCCGAGCCGCTCAGCTCACGCATATATATTCCCCCCAAAAAAGGCCGTGCTCTCCTGTCTCTCGGGCGAATACATCGACGGCATCTTGCGCGTCCACGACCTCGTCTCGACTCGGGGCGACGAGGCCACGCACAGCTCCGTCCAGGTGCGCTGTTTCCTCTTTTTCTCTCTCTCTCTTCTTTTTTTTTTTTTTTTTGACTCTCGCACGACAGGCGTACATGTACCTCCTCCTCGGGAACCGGTACTTCAGAGAGGGCGACTACGACCGTGCGATCCAGCTCTTCGACCACGCACGCCCGTCGTACTCGTCCACGACGACGACGACGACGACAAACGCGGACGCGGACGCCCGGCTCGAGCTCATTTCGCTGGTACGTGCCAACGACCGTCGAGGAAACATCCGACGGCTGATGCTGACGCGAAAAAAAAAACAAAAACAGATATCGGGATGGCAATTCGACGAGCTGGAGTCGACCGCACGACACGGATACCTCGATGCATTGCAGGCCGCTGGTCGGACCGACGCGCCCGCCGAGGTGCATAGATAGACCTTCTTTTCTTTTCTTTTTACCGAGGGATTTGTGTTAGCTTACGTTCTTCGCCGTGTTGTGACTTGTCGCCCGCGTTCCTATTTCTACATTTACCTGCATGTCGTTGCGACCCATCACCCCAACTTGATATGATCACTTGATCTCTTGTCGCCAACGATCAAAACGTACCTGATCGACAACAACAAAAACCAGGATAAATACTATCAAATCGGTCCTTGAAAAAAAAAAGAAAAAGTGATACAGTAGTACTTGATCACCGACGCAACCACGACGACATCAATCCCAACGTCCGTTCGTCCAACCCCCTTCCATCCATCCGCTCCATCACCACCGCCATCGTCATCGCCGACGCGGCATGCTCCAACCGGGTCAACAACGAATCCAACACCATCATCAACCCCAGCTCGTCCATCGTGTCGTGCATCGGCGGCACCAGCTGATCCGGGTCCCCGTACATGTACCACGGCGCCAGCCCCTCGTCCCCCGCCTGCGACGTCTGCGACGCCACGCTCTCCTTGCGCCCCGGAAACCGCCGAAACACCCGCCCGCTCGCGAGCGCCTCGAACCGCAGACATAGCGCCGCCAAATCCCGCACGTGACCGCTCTGCACCCGCGCGGGCGACGCCGTCGCGCTCGCCGATCCCCCGTTCAGGTCCGCGTCCTGCCGCCCCGCGACCGACCCCGGGTAGATGAGCGAGACCATCTCCGGTATCTCGAGCCCCTTGAGCTTGATCTCGCCCACGGGCAGCACCCGGATGTTCATCCGCCGGATCGCCTCGACCGCGTGCGTGGGCTGGTACTCCGAGTACTCCGTCTCCGGCCCGGTCTCGGTCACGCGCGCGTAGATCTCCCGCACGACGTCCGCGCTACACATGATTTGGCCCCCCGCAGCGTGCCCGCTGATGCGCGCCGCGCGAATGACCATCGGCCCAAAATAGTCCATCCGGTCCGTGATTGGGTCGGGCTCGCACACGGGCGTGCCGCAGTGGATGCCCATCCGCACCGACAGCCCCCGCGCGATCAGGTTGCCCTGGGCGTCCCACACCTCCTTGCCCTCCTCGCACTCGAGGATCTCCGACGGCCACGGCTCGTGCATCAGCTGCACCTGCACGATCAGCGACCACCACAACGCAGCGAGCGTTGTTGGGAACGAGCACATGAACGCATCCCCTTCCGTCTTGACGACGTACCCACCGCACAGCCTCAGATGTCGACGCAGCAGGCTGTTGTGTAACCGCATCGCGGTCGGCATGCCCGCGTTGGCCTCCCACAGCTGCGTCGAGTTCCGGATGTCGGTGAATACGAGACAGAGATGGCCGACCGGGGGCGAGACCTCGTCATCCAGCCGCGCGATCGTCCGGTCGTGGATGTCGGTCTTTTTGGTCCGGAGCTTCTTCGTGCTGTACGTGTCCACGTCCATCGCCGAATCCGCCGCCGGATGTTTCTTTGGGCGGAACAGGTCCGCCACGCAGATGACCATGATCATCGTGCTCCCGTCCGACCCATAACTGATCGCAAAATCGCGCAACTTTTGCGCAGCGATCATCGGGTCAGCAGTGATCGGATCGGCAAGTTCCGACCGCGCAATGTCCACCGCCGTCTGATATGAGATGTAGTCCCACAGCCCGCGGTTGCCAATGATCACAAACTCGTCCTGCTCCGTCAGCTGCCGCGCCTCCACGTCCGGGCGCGCGTTCACGACCGGAAAGTGGTAAAAGTAGCCAAACGAACGCGAGGTGTCGATCTCCTCATGGATGAGGCCTTTGGGCGAGATCCAGCCTTCGGCGGCCCGTATGCGCTCCGTTTCACGTCGATCAAATGGATCGTGTTTGCGCGAGAACAGCTCGGCAGAACCCTGGATCGAAATCACCGCGAGCGCATCGCCCGCGTTAGCGACGTACATGGTCTTGCCTGCAAAGTAGATCACGATTCCAGAGGAACCGGCGCGATACGAGCTCTCGTGCGAGGTCGTGCCCCCCGTCGACGCGCTCACCTGGGACATTTTGCGGTTCGACGGATTCCCGGCGTAGAGCGTGTCGTGCAGTTGTTTATTGAGCCGCAAGAACGTCCGGCGCAGCGCATCGAGCACCGTCTCGTTCTTTGCTGGATCGATCTTGTCCAAATGTTCGCTGAGCTGGGAGATAAAGTGGTCATGCAGATACTTGGACAGATGATTGTTGTTTAGCCCCGCGTCCGACCGTCCAAACATGGCAAACACGGCCTCGTCCTTGCGACCCCGAAACTCGGGCTGCACGAGATCAAACATGGTGAGGAAGCCGGTACTCCCGAGGTTGTCTGCGATCCCGTACGACATCCGGTTCACCTCAGAGAGGGAGGTTCGCACACGTCGATCTTCGGTTTCCTCAGGAATGTTGGGCAAAAAGGTGGTGGTAACGTCCATGAGGCCGAGCACGCGCAACGAGGTCAGCCCGGAAAAATCGGCGAGGGTAACCTCGCCTTTCTCGGCGCCGTCGGACAGCTGGCGCGAGTTGGAATTCTCGGGTTTGATCTCGAGTCGCTTGTTACCCGACAAGTTAAGGTATTTGAGATTGGGATTGAAATTCCTGGCATCAGCGTCAGTCGGGAGGTTCATGGTCTCAAGAAAAGGTATTACCAATTCCAATCAAACTCCCAGTTGTTGATGTTGTAGCGCAACACGTTGCTCCCCGCGTCGATCACCGTCAAACTCTGTACCTTGCCCAGTTCGTGTGGGAGCGTCTGCAGCTTGTTTCCGTTGAGGAATAAGACGCTCAGCCGGGTCAGTCTCGGCAGATCCGCGGTCGGGATGCTCGTCAGTTGATTGCCACTGAGGTAAAGCTCCTCGAGTTTGGTGAGGTTACGGAGAAACGAGGAAGGAAGCTCTTGTATTTCGTTGAAAGAGAGGTTGAGCACGCGGAGCTCCTTGAGGATCATAAACGGCGAGAGATACCCGTCGGTGAGTCTGTTCTCGCCGACGTAGAGCTTCTCGAGAGAATACGCGAGGGCGGGGGAAGGGCGATTGGACAAGTGTACCGTCGCGCTCGACACTTTTCTTGAGATTTGGAGGTGGGAGCGTGGGCCGGGCAAGGTCGGGGATATGTCGAGGGATATGCCGGATGGAGGAGGCGTAATGAGCGACCTGTCCGGTGGATCGTGCCAGGAGCGGATCAGGTTGGACGTCACGTTAATCAGGGTCAGTGAAGAGCAGTCCCAAAGGGAGACAGGGAGCTTTGTAAGACTGTTGTTATGTGCATCAAGGACTTCGAGGCGTCTGAGCAAGCCAATGGTTTCGGGTAGCGCATCGAGATGGTTGTCTGAACAGGAGAGCGTGATGAGGTGGCTAAGCTCGCCGAGAGAGTCGGGAAGCGTTCGGAATAGGTTGTGGTCGAGTTTGAGGTGTTGGAGGGCAGGGAGATGTGACAATGCAGATTCGTCGATAGAAGAAAGCTTTGCATGGGATACGTCTAGGGAGGTGAGGGAAAAGGGTTTTTGGGCAAAAGGGTCGAGTTTGAGGAGGGTGATGTCGTTAAACGAGACGTCGAGAGTAGTCGTGCTATGTGAGCAATGAGAGAGGTCGAGGGCGTGTATCGCGTTGTGGTCAGCCAGGAGTTTCTCGAGTCGCGGAAGGGTGTACGCGATCGAAAGGTCACTGATGGCGTTTCGTCTGCAGTCGAGAACTCTGAGGTTGACAAGGTGACGACATTGTTCGGGGAATTTTGAGATTTGATTCCCGACGAAAATGAGTTGTTGGAGTGCAGTCAAGCGGCCGATGTCGTCTGGGAGTTCTGTGATCGTATTGAAGGATATATCGAGGTCTAAGAGGGCAGGCATCTGGCATATAACAGAAGGGAGGCGACTAAATTTATTATTGGAGATGTTCAACGCCTTGAGCATCTTCAGGCGGGGAAAATACCAAGGGAGATGTTCCATACGATTATTCTGGAGTTTGAGGATGGTCAATTTAGGTATGCAGTCGAAGCCAGCGTCATCAAGGTCTACTATGCGGTTACATGAAAGGTCGAGGCGATGGAGAGTTGCAGAATGGCGGACGCTTTGAGGAACTTTTTTCATGGCCATGTTTGAAAGACGAAGTTCGCGTAAGATGGTACAAGACTGGATAAAGTCGAGGGGAATCTCGAGCATTGGATTCCTGGAGAGATTGAGATACACGATGAATGCCGCATTTTTATGAAAAATGATGGGTATGGTGGGGAGACCGCAGCCTGTGAGATCGACACACTCAAAGTCGTCAAAGTGGAGCTCATCAGCCTAGAAAGGATGAGAATTTAGAGAGAGAGGGGGACGGGGACGGAACACACCGCTGGACCGAGCAGCTGGCTTTTGTACACAAACTTGAGGAGAAAGGTCATGTCTTCAGCGGCAAGGTAGTCGAGACTGTCGAGTTGATCATAACCAGCTTGTTCTAGGCGGCGACGGGTGATGGCAGCGGGACGCTCTGTTGGGGCCAATATGCGTTCTTAAAAGGGAGTGAATGGGAGAAAGAAGGAAGAAAGAGGATGGAGGACGTACCCCTTCCGCGTTCCTTGAGATAGAGGCGGTGAGTCTCTCGTTCGTGGTCACGCAAGACCTTGGCGTTGAGGGAGGGTGTGAGATCGGCGACGGTTGCATGTGGGGGGATTTGGGCGACATGATAGGAGCCGTTGGCACGATATATGCGTACCCACACGACGGGTTTATGGGGATGATGCTGCTTTCTTCGGGAGGGTTTGGTAGTGGTGGTGAGATCGGAGATGACGGAGGAGTCATCGGGGGAGCGCGAAGAGTCAGCGAGGAGGCTTTCCTCTGAACCCGAGCTTGCGGCGTCGACGGCGGCATCTGGGCCGTCTCTTTGGATTTCCCAGCTTTCTGGGGGAACCCAATCGCGGTCGGGTACATGTTCGGGGGGGATGTCGGAGTAAGAGAGTTCGAAGGTGGACTTTGGAGAAATGGTGTATTCGCGTCTGCGTCTGCGCTTTTCAGAGGCGGAGGAGGGACAGAAAGGATCGGTGAAGAGGGAGGAGGAGGGGGAGGAGGGGGAGGAGGCACAAAGGGTGACGCTGCTGGAGTCGATGCCGCTGGAAGAGGAAACGCTGGGGCGAATTGGGATCGGGGTGGGGATGGCGTTCATGTCGATGATGTCCTCCATGTGGGAGAAGTCGGTGTCGATTGTGAGGAGGGGCTCGTCGGGGGCGGGGAGGGACAGCGGCTTGTTGTTGATGCGGGGGTGTTTGCGGACCCGTTCCTTGTCCTTGTCCTTCCTGGGCACGGGGAGGGGCTCTGGAGAAACGCGGCGGGGTGTCATGAAGGTGTTGACGGAGACCTGGGAGGGGCTGGGGGAGAGGGTGGCGAGGGAGTCGCTGATGGAGTCGCCGGAGGAGGCGAGCTTGAAACGGGAGCGCGTCTTACCGACCATGCCGGTGAGGAAGCCGAGGGAGCCCTTGCCCTTGCGGGAGTCGGCGATGGACATGTCGGAGACGGAGGCGGCGTAAGAGTCGCTGGTGAAAGAGAAAACGTCGCTCGGACGAGAGCGCACGGAAGAAGAAGACGGTCGGAAGGGTTTCATGATATCGTGCTTCTGCCAGGGCTGAGTGGCCCGCGGGATGTGTTAGGAGCGATCTCAGCGCGCACGACTGCGAACGCAACGCACCGGCTCAGTCCAGGGCGTGATGTCGGGATTCCGCCCGTGCGCGACGGCGTACGGCGAGTGCACGTCCGGATACGCCTGCAACGGTCGGGGCGCCGTCGTGCCAGTGAGGTCGTCGAACGTGAATTCGTTGGCGTCGGCGTCCATGTCGAATCGTGCAATGCAATGCTCAAACTCGATCGTTCCCTTTTTTCGTTCCCCCCGTCAAATTCCCATATCTGGAAATTCCTCGGCCTCGTCCTCACAACCATTCCACAGCTGCGCGCATCCACGACGACGACGACGACGACTATCATGATCCCCTCCTCACCCCGACTCGCACCGCGGTCGACGACCTCCACCACCACCACCACCATTCAGCTCCCCTCCAGTCTCAAGGTTCCCCCTCTTCATCTCCACTCTCTTCCCGGTCTGACCCCGCCACGTTTCAGGTCGTCGGCATCATCCTTGCCATCACCAGTGGCCTCCTCATCGGCTCCAGCTTCGTCTTCAAGAAAAAAGGTCTCTTGCGCTCGCAGGCCGGGCACGCCGCAGGCGAGGGCGTCGCCTACCTCAAGTCGGTGAGCCTCCTTCCATCCGCACGTATCCCCTTCCTCACTCTCCCCAAAGCCGCTATGGTGGACTGGCATGACCAGTATGCCTCCTCTCATCTCCACCCGTCTTCCTTTACCCACCCTTTCCAGTGATGATCCTCGGCGAACTCTGTAACTTTGCCGGTCCGTCTTCTATCCCCATTCCTCTCCGCGCGCACACTCACTCCCCGCAGCATATGCTTTCGTCCAGGCTCTTGTCGTGGTCTGTACCCCGTCCCACCCCAATTTCAATTCCGTCTGACACCTCCAAGACCCCCATGGGCGCCCTCTCTGTTGTAGTCAGCGCCATGCTATCCTCCATATTCCTCAAAGAGAAGCTCACTTTTTTCGGCTGGCTCGGATGTTCTCTTTGTATCGTACGTCCCCCCCCCCTTTCCCCCCTTTCCGCCTCACCATATCTCCAGATTGGTTCCGTCATTATCGCTCTGAATGGCGCGTTTTTTGCCCCCCTCC
>JBBPMP010000076.1:0-54198 GCA_038090395.1 Boletales sp. KT-2023a | reverse complement strand
GCCCACAGGAAGGGATGTACGAACCTAAACCACTTATCGGTGGAGATAAGCAGGTTGCCCGCCCTTATTTATGTTTATGTTTATAGTGAAAATACGCGTTTTTTTTTTGCCCCTCCCTTCCCCTCTCTCTTACCCCTCTTCAGGCCCTCAAGAACAGACTCCTTCCGAAATATCTGCCTTCGAAAAGTTATTCATTGCTCCCGGTTTCCTCGCCTACATCAGTGTACTCATATCCATCGCATTAAGTATCATCATTTATTTCGGTCCAAAGTCTGTCCTCCTCCCCTCCTTCCCTCCCTTTCTCACCCCTTCTCCAAGGTATGGTAAGAAAAGCATGATTTGGTACATCACCGTCTGCAGTACCATCGGTGGCATAAGCGTTAGCGTCACAACCGGTCTCGGGTCTGCTATCGTCACCACCGCAATGGGTTATAACCAGGTTCGTACCTCCTCCTTCTCCTCACCACTGCCTTCTCACCTCTCCAGTTTAACAATTGGTTTATATTCTTCCTCATCGGCTTCGTCGTCGTCACACTCGGTCCGTCTCCCTCGATCTCCCTCACACTGTTCCCTTGACATCCCACAGTGACAGAGGTGTATTACTTGAACGTCGCGCTCGCATTATTCAATACCGGTGCGTGGCTCCGTCCATCATTTCATAAGCATATATCCTCACTCTTGATCCTATTGCACAGCTATGGGTTCGTTTCTTCCCCATCTCTTCCTAACACTCCCTCACACCCCTCGACAGTAACCCCAACATACTACGTCTTATGTAAGTCCCTACTCCCCCTATCCGTGATCATCGCTCATCATTTGTCAAAAGTCTCTTTTTGTTCCATGGTTACGACAATCGTACGTGCCAACGTCCATTGCATGTGAATATCGTCATCCTTGCGATCCAGGTTCTCTTCAAAGGTCTTGCCGCACCTGCGTCGCAAATCATTACCTTGGTCCTCGCATTCATGACCATCTGTGTCGGAATCACGATCCTTCAAATGTCCAAGATTGACCCTGTCAAGCTTACATCCCTCGACCGACGCTCCACCCTCCTCCTTCAGGCCGCGCGTGCTCACACAGACACGCCAGCGACGATCGAGCTCGACTCCGACGGCGAAGAAAAGGATCTGGCCGGCACGGAAGAACCAGGTTTAGATGCCCTTCGTGGCACTTTTGGAGCAATCGGAAGCATCATGCGCGCGCGGAGTGCACGTCGAGTGAGCCAGTCGAGCCGGTCCACCGGCTCAGCACGTGCCCCTCGCGGAATGGGTGTCGGCGGAGGCATGGTCGGGAACCTAGATGGCCTTCCCTTCACATCCATCCAACACACCGACCAGTCCTATGACGGCCTCACCCGTCATGCCTTGTACGATGCACCCATGCCCTCGGCGCGCTCGGAATCGATCGACCGCGCATCATCCATCACCGCCTCCTCATCCCAAAGCCCTCGCCGGACGACGATCAAGTTTGGGGAGAGGGACCTCGTGCATTCGTACGCACCCCCAGGGAGCAACAATACCCAGGCCGTCCATGCGCTCCGCGCAACATCCATCCCGGCCGATCTCGACACGAGAGTGCCACCCTCGTTCCTCTATCCACCCACTTCGAGCACCACGTCCCTCACCGGCTCTATACCCCCCATCCCACCACCCCCCGGGGACGATCACAGCGTCCCACAAACCCCCCAGCACAACGCCCAATCGATCGTCATCCCAAAACGCGCCAACGACGAGCCGTTCGCGCCGACCGTGTCTACCCACGGCGAGCGCGGCGAACGCGACCCGTTCGAAACACCCTCGACCCCCTCCATGTCTGCCTTTCCATCGTCCAGCAATCTCCTGACGGACGCGGGTCTCCCCGAGTCCGTCGCGTACTCGCCCTCGGTCGGGAGCACGGGGAGCGACCAGACGGTGTACGCGACCCCGGTGTCGACGACGCTGCCGATGCCTGTACGTCCGGTCGTGGACACGACAGACGTGGAGGGGCGCAAGCGGAGCAGCAGCTCGACGTCGCGAACGCGCCGGTACCCCCGGGGCGTGGACGACGCGGAAGAGCGGCAGAGTCTGTGGGAGCACCGGTCGCCGATCGAAGAGGTGCGTGCGTTCCCGGGGGTGCGGCTCGTCCAACCGCACGCGCGGTCCGGGGGGCGATTTTGACGTGCGTTTGTGTGTGTACGCACGCGTACTCCTTTGTAGATGGGACCTTTATGAGTGAGCTCTGGTATCGATTCCGTGTTTTCCTGTGACGGATCGCGGTATACCGTGTCAGGAGACGCACACACAACCTATATAATTTATTTGTACACGAGGACTTGGTATTCGGAGGACGGTTGGACGAAGTTAAGCGTTGCATTTTAGATACGGATGCTCAATGGCTGTACGGACTATTAGAGGCATAAATGCTTTTCTCTGTTTGCGTGAATGACGGTGGCAGGCGATCATACTCTCTTCCCGCGAATCGTCCAGCGTGGCGTGTGCAAACGGACGAGGACCTCGGACGCGAAGCACACCGAGCGGACGTGTCGGATCTGGCCTTCCCAGTGGCATCTCCCAAACATACGATGCATCGATTCAGAGTCCAGACGGGCTTGACTAGTTGGCTGGAGGAGCCTGGCAACCGCATTCTCGGACTGGTCCAGGGACGGTCGGCGCATGGCAACGCGTCCCCCGAGGATGCGTAGTATGGTATGCGCGCAAATCTGATATGGTTACCGATTTGCATTATCATAGCACTCAACGTCGATAACGAGCGAGCGACGTTGGCTTGCGGGAAAGGACGCCTGCGCTGGGCATGGCGGCGATTGGTGCTTGGTGACACGGAGTCTTGGCTGAGCCGCTGAGCAACGCAACCACGCACGACGGCTGAAACACATTGGTTTTTTTTCTTTCTTTGAATAACCAAAAACGTCGCCCTACGAACGCCTGTCGCTGCGATCGGCGTTTGCAAACGCTTCCAGTGGACTAAAGACGCGTTTTGTATTGGTCCACCACTACCTGCGTAGCGGGAATGTCAGGTTGGTCGACGGTCGGTCGATTGTACACCCGATGCGTAATGCTCCGAGTCGTGCTTCGTTCTGACCTAGGTCCTCCGAGCATCGACATCCCACGACACGCAAAGCGCTTGTCAAAGCATCGTACGCTCGAATCGAGAGCTTGGATCCCGTCAGACGGGATTCTATTCCAACACCTCTTGCATACGCTCGGTAAGAAACCCTGTAGGACGTAGACCACGTTCACGTCGCATGCACGCGGGCCCGCGTACATGTACCTGCCTCGCTCGCGGTGACAACGTGTTTTTTTCCCCTTATGCACCCCCACCTACTTGCCCTGCTCTACCTCGTCCACCTCGTCCGTGCGTGCACCACCACGACGAACGCGACGACCGACCCTTGTCCCTGTGACACCCCCAGCACGCCCTGCAACACGCGCAGCGCCTGGAGCATCCTAGTCAGCAGCGGCCTCACGCTGCTGCTGTGCATGTGGAACGCCATACACCCCGCGCTCCCACTGCCGCACTACAGACGGATCCACATCTACCTCTATCACACGTCGCTCGTGCTCGTCGCCTTCACCGTGCCTGCGATCCTGCTGGCGAGCGCTTGTGGAGAATGGGTCGAAGCGAGGCGATTGACAAAGGAGGCCCGCCGTGCGTGGTTTCTACAGTCCCCGTTCGCATCGCGCATGACGGTTCAACGAGAGAACGCGTTTTCGTTCGTTTCAGACCGCGGCCACGCGTGGTGGACCATGTACCACAGCCACTTTGTCCTCAACGGCGGCTTTGCGTGTTCGAACGGTGAGACGATCCGAGAGATCGACGCACGCACGTTCTTTTTGCACCTCGAGGCCGGGGACGTCGTCAACCCGCTGTTCACGAAGGAGGACATCAAGGACAAGAGCTCCTCGGACACGCTGGGCAAGCTGATCCTGATCGTGCAGCTGACCTGGTTCGTGACCCAGATCGTCGTCCGGCCCGTACACGGCCTCGCCGTGACGCTCGTCGAGATGGACACGTTCTTCGTGGCGCTGTCCGCGCTGCCGCTCGTGTTCTTTTGGTGGCGGAAGCCACGGTGCCCGAGACGTCCCCACGTGTTTTACACCCGGAACCGTGCACGCTCCAACGAGGCGCTCGCGGGGGACAATCTGGTACGTTCGTTCGTTCGTCCGTCATGGATGGATCTGATTTCGGCTGGCGCCCCACTGACGCAACAAACGCATGTGGAACACACAGATCGACCCGGCGATCGGCACATCGCGCGCCTGGACGGAGCTCCTCGTCCCGGTGCCGAACCGCGCGTTCGTCGTCGCGCTGATGCTCGCCTGGTGCGTCTTTGGCATGCTACACGCCCACGCGTGGCACGCCGCCTTCCCGACGGCGCTCGAGCGGGCGCTCTGGCGGGTCTCGACGCTCGCGCTCGCCGGCGCGCCCGTCATGTTTTTCAGCGTTGACTCGGGCCGGTTCTTGACGTGGTCGTGCCTGCTTTGCGCGGGCGTGGGGATGGCAGCGAGAGGGACGTTGGTCGTGCTCATGCTCGTCGGTCTGCGCGCGTTGCCGCCGGACGCGTACCCCGTCGTGTCGTGGATGTGTTACATGCCACATTTGTAGTTGCGTGCCCTGCCGTGGGCCCAGCCCTGTTCGTGAACGTGCATCGCATCGTTAGTGTCCATGGTCCGTGATCATTCGAACGTGGTGGACGGTTCCGTTTGCTTTTTTCTCCGTTCTCGAAGGGCGCCCACCCTCGTAGCGCACGGTAAGTATTTGTGCTTGCACTGCATTGCCACCCACCGCAGGCGACACGTCCAAACGTCCTTGATGCGGCGCGCAGAAGCAACCCTTGCACCCGGACGAGCGTCGTGCCCCCCCTTGGCCTATGTTTTCACAATGATTCGCGTCTGCTTTTCGTTTTACAGATCATGCTGGGGTTTTTCGCGCTCGGTGACCTCTGGAATCACTCTATCTTCCCTGCCTCCATTGAGGGAAAAGAAAACCCGTCGATCCCGATCTTCTTTTTTGGTACCTGTGTGATCACGGAGAGTGAAAGTCACCGAAGAGCATAAAAGCGACATGTGCGTCATCGCCGCGCCCTGATGGTGGTTGATGAACGCACGTCAGACGGGGCGTTCCAAAAGCGAATACCTTGGACGAGCCTCGTCATCTTCTTTGTTTGCGCGCGCGCCACTCGTCGAACGCGATGGTGATCATGGACCTCGTGAATGAAGAAAGCGACGGGTACCAAGGGCACGATCGGTAGAGGGTGGCGTTGGGTTTGTTTGTAGGGAGGAAGACGGAGAGAGGGATGGATCGCGTTAGACGCATGATCAACATGGTGAAGCCCCAGCCGGCCAACAGACGCCGAACGCTGCGGTAGTTGCGAACCGTTGGGCCGCAAGAATGGCACGCAACGGCGGTTGTGCTCATCGGGGTAACTTGAGAAAAGGGATAGAGATAGGAAGCTGCCTCGTGGAGCAGGGGAGATCGCAAATCCAGAGGTCGCCGAGCGCGACCTCCAGGACAAGCGTACCTCTGGTGCGCTAGGGAAGGCGATCCTGGTCGTCCAGCTGTCCTGGCTCGCCACCCAGGTGATCGCCCGGCTCATGCACCACCTCACCGTAACGCCGGTCACGTTCTCGTTGATTTTGTTTTACGTGGAAAAACCCCAGGTGCCTTCATGTGTTTTATACGCTTAGCTTTGTCAACAGGGAAGCGGCTTCGTAAGGGGAGGATGTCACGGATAATCTGTTGGTGCGTCCACGCACTACCGATGGTACCTGACACACATGCAGCATCGACAGGGTCGTTTGATCAGAACGCGCAGACGCAGATCGAATCTCGTCGTCCCCGCATCCTCGGGTTCGTTTTCCGAGCCCATCTGGACGTTCTTTTTTTTTTTCATGCACGCGCAGTAGCACATACTGGTTGTACACATCATGTCTTTTCGCTGATGGTCCGAACGTGTCGTTGTCCGGGTTTCAGGTCGCAACGTTTCGGGTCGCAACGTTGTTTGCATACCGTTCGAGTGCATCTGTTCCGTTTAGTATGGGTTTCTCTTGAAGCTTGCGGGGACTGCGATTCGTTCGCCTGGAATCAAATCAGCCCTTTGGGTCCGTTTGCCACGCGTGTGCACTTGACACCTCTGAAGATGGTCTGATAAACATGTGGGTTTTGCAGGACATACAAGGCGCGTGGCCGTTACTATTCCGTGAGGTCGAGTCCAACACTCCTTCCGAAAACGCTTGGAAAGAGTTGCTGCTAGAGTTTTTCCGATAACTCGGTCAGCACTATGAGTCGCGCCTTTCGAAATCCTGACGTGGCAACCAACATTCAGAGTACACGTAAAGGAAACAAAATAGATATATAAGGACAATGATATCATACAGGTTGGTACAAAACCGTGTGTCGTGAAAGGAATGATGTGATAGACAATGTGATGTTGTATTGGTGCTCACCATCTTCCACTTTCGGCAATCGTCGGAAACGTAGATTCTACTGAGAAAGACGAGGGTAAGGTTGAGGGTTGTTTGTAACTAATTCGTGGGTCCCGCGAATGTTGATGAAGGAATACTATCATCGCAGGTTTAGCCTTATCCGACATCTAGCATATAAGACGAGATATACCTCTGATAACTCGGGACGAACGGGTTCCCCGAGGCTGACATAGGGGAGGTTTGGCTCCGAGTAGAATGGCCTCAGACCCGCTGATTCCAGTTGCTCCCACCAATGAAGGAACGTGGGGAAATGATCCCATTTTCTGCCACCAAACAAATGCATCTCCATCTGAAGCTGTCCGATGGGCAGTGGCTCGCCGTGAAAACCATGGAAGAACGCTGTGAGCGAGTCATACTCGGCACCCTCGATATCGATCTTGAGCACGTCGATGAAGTCGTGGCCGTTCCGCTCCATCAGGGTCCGTAGGGTAAACACCTTGGCATTAAACTCCAGGCTAAAGGTATCTTCAGGACCCAACCCCCAAGCGGTGAAGTGAGAGCGAGCTTTCAGGTCCGGCTCGAGTTCGATCTCCGGTCCAAACTGACATAACGGTTATTAGCTAACGTCCAGGGACCCGATGCACAGTTCGGTTCCCATTTGGCATACTTACCGATGTGACGCTGAAATCATAGCCATAGACTTCACAGCCTGGTGCAGCCTTCAAGATGTCGGCTTCAAACGAGGACTCTTCGTTTACGCCTGGAAACAAAGTTCACTGTCTTCAGGCCGTCTTGGACGAGAGACGAAAGTCATACCAAAAGAGTAGATGACACAATTCTTTTTGGGAATAATACGTTCCAGGCCACACATCCACTTGCCGCCATCTCCCATTGCCCCGACACGCTGCACGCGATGCGGACAATTGAAGGAAGGGAGGAAGAAGTCCCCTTGGCAACCATGTTAGATCGCAGCAACGATGGCATGCGCGTACGCCTTACAGATCGAATACAATTTGCCATCGCTCGGAAACCTAAACAGAAGAAGTTGGTCAACGCCATCACAAACCTTCCATTATGCACGACCTACGTCTCAATCATGTTGGGCGTCGGGCCGTATTTCTTAATAAGGTCTTGCCGCTGTTCGAGCATTTTCTGGTAATACACTTCTTCTATATTCAGTTTCGCGGCTAGATCGCTTCCTCCGTCATTGGAACCTGTATTCTGAAATCCCATCGAGTTGAGTATTAGTTTGTGCGGATTTGAATTCACGAGGAGAAGGATTGAAACGAATATAATGACTAGGAGGGCTATAGTGAACCTCGGGTGGCGGGAGTAGCAAAACATGCTGAAGGACATGGTCGTAGAGTGAGGTCGGAGGCGTCATAGCAAAGCTGTCCTTAAATGTATTACCCGATCTAGCCATGACAACGCCCAGCAGCCTATGATTATGACTTTACAGGTTTCGGGATCAGCGACTGAATTCCTGAATTCCACGGCGCAGCCGAGAATCGGAGGGGGGCCCGACACTGGTAAAGTATTGCGGGCCAGCTCACGGATACTCAGGATAGCCATTGACACCCGTTGCAGTACTACATTTCTTGTCGAGGGAGTTGTATGTACAGTATATGTAGTATGTGAACGGCGATGTGCCCAAGATCTAGGCGAATATCGTAAATCATGCCGGTATGTGATTCAAGTGCCAGCCAAGCCTCACCAATACCGTCTTGCATTGATATCTTCTGGGTCCCCTGGGTCCCCGACTCCCTTGTGCAGGAGGGTTTTGTCAGTCGAATTCCCTGCAAATGGTACCGCACGAACATTTTCCTAATTTTGTAGCTTTGATCACCAAGAGTCGGGGACTGGGGACTGCGCTGGTCGCTACGGTGATGATAGGGATGTAAATGAGATTCGCTGATTAACGGAGCAAGCAGTAAGATACATCAGATTCAGACGGTGAACTTGTGGGCACCTCATTCTCATGGAATTTCTAACAAAGTAAGTACTGTGGCAATGTCGTGCAGTAACAAGATTTTGTAACGAACTAGCGAGATGGATCACGAGTAACAGTCTAGAATGAAAGAAACGATAAGCATCTTCTCGGTGTCAGATTATAGTGGAACCACCACGGAGCGTGGAGCATCCTGGCATGATATGGACACACTATGATGAAGATTACAGCACTGCGGAAAGAGTAATCTCATTGGTGGCTCCCCAGAAACGCCATCTCCCAGTCATCTTTGTTCATAATCCGTACACACAAACCAGAGTCGCATGGGAAAGCTAATGCAAACCTTGTGACCGTAAAAGAAACAGACACTTGAGGTACTCTGAACATGATCCAAACTCGTTCTATTGTGGTCTTTCTTGCGAGATACGAGGGTAAGGTCGAGGATAGTCAGTAATTAGTTCGTGGGTTCCACGAACATTGATGAAAGAGTACTATTTTTCACGCTGTCAGCCTCGTCCTTACCATCAAGCATAGGTAGGACATACCTCTGAAACATCAGGACGTACGCCTCTGGCGATGTTGACATAAACAAGATTTGGTTCTGAGAAAAATGGTCTTAGGCCTGCCGTTTCCAGCTTCTCCCACCACTTGAGGAACCTGGGAAAGTATTCCCATTCGACGCCACCAAGGACGTGCATTTCGAGCTGAAGCTGGCCAAAAGGCAACGGCTTGCCGTGAAAACTGTCGATGAACACCTCGAGCGTTTGGAATTCATAGCCCTCGATGTCGATCTTGAGCACGTCGATAAAGTCGTGGCCGTTCCGTTCCATCAACGTGCGTAACTTGTACATCCTGACGTTGTGAGTCGAGCTATACGCGTTCAAGGGACCCAGCGCATAGGGGAAGAAATGAGAACGGCGCTTCAGATCCGCATCGAGTTCAATCTCCGGTCCAAACTAACAGCGGTATCAGGTCCCGTAACCCGAATAAATCGGTTCCCGATCGGCACCACGTACCGAATTGACGCTGAAGTCGTAGCCATAGACCTCGCAGCCCGGCGCTGCTTGCAAGACCTCAGCTTCGAAGGAAGATTCTTTGCCTATGCCTGATGACAGAATTGACTGTCCTGAAGAAGCCTCTTGAACAGAAGACCGCACCGAAGGTGTATACAACACAGTTCTCTTTGGAAGCAATACGTTCCAAGCCGCATACCCATTTTCCACCATCCCCCATCATCCCAACGCGTTCGATGCGATGGGGGCACTTGAATGATGGGAGGAAGAAATCCCCTGGTTTGACCAATGTTAGCTTGCAGCATCCGAGCAGTACATCCAAGCGTCACATAGTGTGTAATCTTCGCCTCTGGTGGGAAAGCTAACAAAGAGTTAGTCCGGCACCTGTTAAACATCGACGGCGGATTATACAACTCACGACTCGATTTTGTCAGCGGTAGGGCCCCATTTCGTGATGAGAGCTTGACGGCGTTCAAGCATTTTCTCGTAATGCACCTCTTCAATATCCAGTAATCCGGCTAACCTGCTCGTCATGAGCCCCAGCTCAAAAGCATATAAACTTGCGAAAAGGAGGACTAAAATGAATACTAGGCCGATGAGCCCTCTCATGAGCTGTGGACAGCGGTTGTAGAGAATCATATTGGCAGAATGAAAGTTGTAAAGTTGTGGAGGCGGAAATTTAATGGCCCGAATAGTTTACTTTTAATTTGGTGCATAACTACGCCCGGAGTGGTATTTGTGAATTATAAGTTGGATTTGTAAAACGTTCGAATCATCCTGTCTGGATCCGAATTGCTGGCCCATTCGTCGAGAACAACGTGCTTGAACGAATTCCGAACACCACGAAAATGATGTCAAAGGATGCCTAATTACGGTCTAAAGGAAACATCAGAGGCATAGTAAGCTTGGAAGTCAAACAAGCAGTCAAAATAAAGTCCTGACAGCGTATATATCTGGATACATCACCTTCAAAGTTGCTTCCGGTGGAATCCCCGAGCACGTCGGTACTGCGGACGGAACTCAGATGGCACTATCTACAGATCCCAGGTCATGCCAATGCAGGATTCTTAACGTTAACACGGCATGAAACTTGGGTATAACTTTAGAAGAACTTTCATTAGTTAGTGCTACACGACGGAACAAGTAGAAGAGATGCAAATCGGCGGACGGCGTCGAACGGTTTGGATGACAGATCTTATGAAGTATGCGGCCTCCCCAAACGAACGTTATAATGCTGATACACATGGTAGGAATCGGATCTTGTCGTGCCCGGCACATCTATCGAGAGATTGATCACTTGTTCCGTTTCATTACTCTAATGGACTATTTCTGCTGAAAAGTGATGGATTAAGCAGCAATCCCAAAGAAACCTCACTCTTTATATACCTGCACCTTATAAAAATGGATGAATATACTGAAAATAATGTCGATGCAAATCGGAGTTCATGAAAGGACGTCCACGATGGCCACCACGAGGGCTGTCGCAAACCTTAGACGGAAACTGCGGAGAACTGTTGACGCAGAGAGCCTGTGTAATGTGAAGGTCGTGCAGAAAGGTGCTCGTACAACCTACCGCCGTTTCTAGCATGTGAGCAACCAGTCAAGGGATTTAGCCTTACTGCACGTGGATGAATGATACTACAACTGCGGACGCAAGGCACGGCTCCGACTTTAGACGGTCTTCCGTATGCAGCAGCCGAGGACAAGCACATGGCACTTGCATGGCCAATGATTTAATGGGACGAGAAAGCTATCGTGTTATGTAGCCACATTGTGACTTGAGAACCAGGCGATCTTCGGCATCGTGGTTGATTGGCTCGGTACCGTGTGAAATGTACTTGATTCTCACATCACTTGTAGGTCAAGTACGCAAGTGCGATCGAGGAACTGCTAGCCGTGCGCAAACTCATGATTTCTCCCTCTGGTCAAAGTGGCTGGCATTGTTTTCTACCACTACTTATATCAAGGTGTGTATGTGCGTGAGGTTTCATCAGACCAGGTCCAGCTTGAAGTGACTTTCTTCCATCAGGCCGCTACTCTTATCCTTGACCCGCGGACCCTGGTAATGGAATAACCTCCATTTCGGCTTCTCCGGCCGTTACGGGCCGTTCCCGGGGTTGCGCTTTCATGCACTCCGATCCTTCATGTCTACGCTCATCACGGGGCAGTTGCCGAACCACGTTGAGGCCGCATGTTATACGTTACTGTTTCTTAAGCACAAGGACCGCCCCACCCAAACGTGTCCCAAGCGCCATTCACATCGCTCTCCACTCGTTCGCTATTCTCTGGCTCCTCCGACTCGCCCAAGCGACGTCGACGAACACCACCACTACTGGGTGTCCTTGTGATGCGACGTCCTGCAACTACCTCAGTGTCTGGAGCCTATTAGCCAGCTGTGGTCTCACTTTGCTTATTTGTGTCTGACATGCAGTCCACTCCGCCATCCCCCTTCCTCACTAGAAACTAATCGATGTCATTCTGTACCAGGTATTCCTCGTGCCATTTGCCTTCTTCCTTTCAGAGTTGGTTATCGTGCTCGCGTGCGAAGAATGGTACAAAGCTGCCAAGCTGAAGGAACTTGCCCATGGCCCAGGTATGTTCCCTATAAACTGTGTCACTGCTGTCTGACACGATAGTCTGTTCAGACCGCAGACAAACATGGTGGACGATGACCTATAGTTATTTGTTGTTATTGGGCGAGATGAAAGCTCGCAACTCGATGATCACCGAGGATGACCTCAAGGATAAAAGTGCCCCGGATGGTTTAGGGAAAGCGATCCTGATCGTTCAGCTGTCTTGGTTCGTTACCCAAGTCATCGCTCGGCTCGTAGATCACCTGACCGTGATGTTAGTCGAGCTGGACACCGTTTGCATGGCCGTCCTCACTGTTCCGCTAATTCTCTTCTGGTGGCACAAGCCGCATTCTCCCAGGCGCCCTTGTATCGTTTACTCGCGCGAATTTATCGATGATCTCTACAGCAAAAGCATGACGCAGGGTGTCGACGCCTTGAAAAAGCTGCTGGTGTGTGTCAACTCATACCGTTCCAAACCTCCACGGACTGATGAATGATAGGATCACTCATCGATTGGGACTGAGGGAACATGGTTCCAGCTTTTCATCGCTAATGGCACGCATTTCAGGTCCTTTGTTGCACTGATGCTCAGCTGGACGATATTTGGTGCACTACACACGACTACTTGGTATTTCGGTTTCCCGACCGACGTCGAGAGGTTGATGTGGCGTGTATCATCGCTTTGTTTGACTGGAGTGCCAGTTCTTTTTGGAATTATGACAGCAGTGATGACTTATGACCTCTTCAACGTCTCGGAATCCTTCAAGCAGTTTCTGGGGTCGTTCCAAGCCATCCTTGTTCTCGCTGGTATCATATTCCAGTTACTGTTGGTGAGCCTTATGCTCGCAAGCCTTCGCTCTCTGCCATATTCTGCCCACCAAACAGTTTCATGGACGAGTTATATCCCTCATCTATAGTGGTGTTCGGTTTCGCAGACTTCCATATATAGGCTGCAACATGCGTTCACGCCCGTAGTCGTAACATCGCTATACGCGTCAACTTCGATCAGATGCCGCAAACAGGAACAAAAGATATCAGCTATAAACGTCAGGCAGGGGGTTGTCCATTCGATTGAAATACGGGGGGATACCGTGGAGAACCTATATACGCCCTGTGTCGACAACAGATCATACGTGCGCCAGGCTGCAAGCTGTATTCGATACGATCGCGATCTTGAGTACCTGACTTACCTCGGAGTGCTGTATGCCAAATACACTAAACTAACCAAGGCCCCGTGGTCACGGTGTCCAGGCCCATAAGTAGGTACGGCTGTCGTTCAGGTAAACCTGATAATTAAACGAAACTTCTTGTTGGATGTTCAAGTGCAACGTTTTTCGTGGGAACGAGAATACACACTAGAGGAAAGCAAACCAGGTCGCTCGCGTGTGGTATGTAGCTTACTCATGCAGATTTCCGGTGTCACGGGAGCAGGCTGCCCGGGTCGATGGTTCCGGGTCTATTGGGACCTCGACCCAGATGTTGCCTTGCGCTGCTAGACAGGCGGGTGGACATACTGTATTCTCTGCCCACGTCATCGTCACGCACCTAGATTTCACCCCGCGTTCGTCATTCTCAACAAGGTTGAGTTCGACAGGTTCTCTTACCTCTACGCGCCTGCCGACGCCCATCGCCACTTGTCACTCTACCTCCACCTCTATTTCCATCTCCGTCCACACCGTAATCTAGGACTTATCTCGAGGCACCTCCACCATACCGTATGCGGTTGCAGAAGATCCTGTGTCAACCATTTCGTATCGTACCGGACTGTCGGGCAACACGACGATGCCACACGATTATCACACGATACACGTGTTTATCCCCAACGGTCCCTGCCCTGTAAATACAGGCGACAACCCCTGCCATCCTCCTTTCATTTCGTTCGACGGTTATGAGGGTGCGGGGTTTGGGGAATGTTATTGGCATGACATGCCAAGGGTCCTGTGATACCAAACGAGTCACAAGAGGCGATTAGGTGACGGTCCGATGTGTGTGGCTATCCGTATGGCGTGCGCACAACGTTATTCACGTTTTGAAACGTGTGGGCCAACAGTGCTGATGGCGTTGACCATCCGCGTGCGTGACTTGTCCGCATCCACCGGTGCTCGATAACCTCGTGGTGTTATCAGGGTTTGTCACATCCGATGATCTATCGATCCGGCATATGCTCACGCACCCTCCATTCTCTTCACATACCTCACGACATCGATTCCCATCTTGGCGTGGGCTGCGCTAGGGGGGGAGGGGGGTGTCTGTCGCTGAAGAAGGGAGGGTGGTGGAACACGATTTCAATGATCGGTCCGATATGGTCGTCTCGCACCTACTACCATGCCCTCTCGGTTCATCTAGTCGGTCGCCCGTGTCACCATGTTATGTTGATGATCACCCTCGGTTGATGTCGGACGCTTTGTTGTTATTCTCTTTCGCGGGCTCCTTTCGGATTGACATTTTCGTCTCTTCGGCCGGACTCGTTTTTTGTCATCGTTTTTATTGTGGTTGCTCAATCGAGCGTGCGTCAAATTCGCGCGTGTGTTGTCAACACGTCTGATCGTCCGAGTCGTCCGAGTTGGGGTGTCGCGCCCGGCTGCGCAACTGACCGTGCGCACGCACAGCGGCGAGTCCCCCCGAAAGTAAATGAAATGGTTGGACAACAAAGACGGACACTGCCGGGCGTAACAATAGTCATGCGCTGATGACCGGTCGACGAGCGCGTCCACAACAATAACGATAGACACTGATTCGGATGCGATCATATGGCCAATGGGAACACAGGTAGGAGGGGGCGGTGTCGCGTCCGACGGCGTCTGTGTGCAGTACATGTGTCCGGTTGATGACGTGTTGATCTACATGACGTTGCGTAGGGGTCCGTGCGCAGTCGCTGCCACGCGTGGGCGGCTTGCTGGGTGGGATATGACCCTGGTTCGCCAGCGTCGGCCGTGTCGCAACGGCGTGCTGCTGAACGCACGTTTCTTTGGCCTGTCTTCGGGGCGATCACGGTACGCCGCTGTCTTTCCCTATCCGCGTTCCCGTCCCATTCCCTTGAACACCCTCGACCTCGTTCCACGTTCGACACTGGTGGCACCTCGGCAAGACAGAAAAAAAACCTGACGCGCGTTCACTTTGAAACGCCCCGCACCACACCTCCGCCTCGCCAACCCGAAACCCAAGCACCACCTCGCACCGTCACCAAAACAACACAAATGTTTCCGTGTCTGACAGGCGACGTACAGACGATCAACACGTCAACATGGTGCGATCTCGGATACGGATACATACGTTGCCTTGGCTTCCATGCTTGATAACGCACGCACCGTATCTTTTCGTTGCGTTGCCTGAAATGGGCGGTCCCCAAACGGACGCGCGACGGAAGTGCGCTATCGTACGGTTCGCCATATTCAATTTCGCTTCCCCGTATCGCTATCGTTCTTCTTGGAATTCGGCGGTGCTGAGGACCACCACGGCGTTAGATTACATATATGTGTGCGACGGTCATTATCATGGTCTATTATATTCATTCGTGGAGACCAAAAGACATCGTCTATACAGATAAAGAAAGTGAACGGCAACGTAAGGAGAGACACAAGGTCGGGTATTTCATCTCAACAAATGGAAGAAGCGAAGCGTGGCGTAGCTGGTTGCAAGTATGGATAAGATGCAGAGCGTCTTGGGGTCGTGAACATGAACATGAACATTGCGTGAAAGAGGGCCGTGATGAGAAATAATGATGTCTAATGTATATGCGTGGGTCGTAACTGTTCGTGTACAATGCATTGCGAGTTGGCGTCAGGTTCGTATCTAGGATCTTGTGTATCGGTGTTCCCCACGTAAAAAGGTAACGAGAGAGACGAGAGGGCGATTAGGTGTTGCGGGGCGGAAGGAGATGAGTGGGGGAGAGGTGGGGAGGAGAAAGATCGGTAGCGAGCAAGATTGGGGAAAGGGAGCTTTCTTTCCATTCGCGTGCATGCGCGTTATTCTTGTCCGATCGTCTCCCACCCGAACTGGCATGGAGAGGGCAAGCCCAAGCTGTCGAGGTGCATGGGTCTAGTGATAAGATCCCCTCGGTCCGCGGCCGTTGCCACTCCGACCACCGACGGGCGACTGGACGAAACCGAGGAGTCGTTTGTACAAGGGCTGCTGGCCGTTTGGTTTTACCGGCACAGGCGCGTGTATTGCAGGCTGGATTGTGGAGCAGGTGGTAAAGGTCGTCAGAGCGACGAGGCGAAACAAAAAGAACGGCAGACAGTCAACATGAGAAGGAAAACGTAAACAAAAAAACAAGACATACGCCGCGCTTATACTCCGCTTTCGGGCCGCCGCCCTGGACGAGAAGGTACGGCTGGGGCGGAGGCTTGGAAGACCTCGACTGGGAGGGGTGACGGTAAAGGGACTCTTTGGGCGTAGGGGCAGGTGCACCATTCAGGTGGTATATTTGGCCTGGGGGTGGCTGGGTCACGTAAGCCTGGCGAGAAGGGTATTGGCCATAGTTGTGTGGCGGAGAGGTGTGCATGCGTGGCGCGGGCGTGCGAGCGACGACATGTGTTTCAGGGTAGTATGGCTGCGCGTCGCGTGGAGAGTAGATGACCTGGACGTCCCGGGAAGAAGAGCGTGAATGGGACTGGCTGCGGTACCTCGGGGGAGGTGCACGGTCATGATAGGCATGGTCGACGTGGGACCTGCTGCGCTCGCGAGAAGGACGTGAAGAAGAATTGGACCACTGGTCGAATTGGTTCGAACGGTGGTGGTGAGGAGGCAGATCGTCCGGCTGGTCGTAGAAGGAGCGATCGCGGAGAGTGGGCGAGAGCGCAAACGGGTTGGAGTAGGCGTGCGACTGCTGGAGGGTGTCGCTGACCCAGTTGGATACGCGGGTCTGTTGGGCGACGTATCGCTCGTATGCAGCTGGGGAATAGTCGTACTCAGTCATATCTGAAGGCGGGGAGGGGGCAAGCGAGTCACGGTCGTTCTCTCCAGGGGTTCTTATATGGCAGTACCAATTTCGACGGGATCGCTCCCCGATTGATCCTTTACCGATACATACAAAATAATACATGCAATAACATTTCACCGGTTGCACCCGTCACGACACCTGCACTCCCACCCAATCCTCCCCTCTTTCCCCGCAGGAATGAACACCAGTATACCCCACATACATGAGGCATTCCCATAATTCGCTACAATAATCCCAGCTTTGCATCCTCACCTGACTTTTTCTCTCCCCCGCGCCAACACGTGTGTTTCCGGCCACCTGGCACCGCATCAGGATTATCCTTCCATTGCCTCATCGCTGACTGCGTACGCATGACAGTCCCCTCCGTTGCTTCCACGGTTCCCGGATCCTGCCATCCTCGCCCCGTTCCTCATTACTGTAAAACTTGCCACTCACCCGTTGACCACCATATCTCCTACCGGCAGCATTGCCACCAGATAGGCACATTGCCATTTCGCCACTCGCCAACAATGAGCCCATCCGATCGAGTCAGCTCCAGTCCATCAGCGCTCCCTTCGGTAATCTACACCTCTTCCGCTGTTCTTGGAAGGTGTCTTGCACCGCGACAGCATCCCCTCCAATTGTCCTGTTGCCAATTTCATACAACATCCCATCCATTTCCAGAATGGAACTTTCCTCGACCTTTCATCTTTCCATTTTCGATCCCATCCCTTGGATCCCTCGTCATTCCTGGTCTTTCCGGCGCTATTTTTGGCTGGCCCGACAACACTTGTCGTGTGCGCGCTCCACCCGGCGCACTCCACCATCGTCTCACCTTGGTATCCAACGTCACTGTCTCGCATTGCCTCCGTCCGTCCTGCGCACCAATCGCCATTTTACCTGTTTCCGCCCGTCCGACGTCGCGCCAGACTTTCCGCAAAAGGAGGACCCCGAACCACTGTTACGTACCTCCGAATAGCCTAGGCTGTGTCCTGGTCGCCTTTCTCACCCCCACATATCCCCTTCGTGGCCGTGTTTCGTCTTTTTTTTAAGTCACGGCGGCTGTACACCCACCCGCATTTTCTATACTTGGTCTTCCCCAGCCCGCAACATGCTGTCGTTTGTGTCCCTAACTCGCACGGATGGGGTCCCTGACCTGGTTCCCGAGGGTCCGTGTTGGAATATTTCTCCACAGGACGTGCGACCCTTCACTTGGACTTGGATTTGTGGCCATCAATCAGCATGGAACTTCTTGATGACGCTTGGTAATTGGCAAGTCGACCATCTTACACAGCAGGCCCTGGTTTCTGGATGAACGCCATGAGTCAGTACCAAGTACCGATCCAACCCACGCACATGCACAGCGCCCATATACACATGATCAATCAATTCACCTCGAGGCCTGGTCGGGTCTCACGGACTCGCTCGGCCGCGGAAACGCCACAAAACGATCGATGGCGATATACCTAAATCAGTTGTGATAGACTTCAGGGTCGCCAATATGGCGTGGGGCCTCTTGGAGGTTGTGATGGCTTGATGGAGGACGGCCAACCTTTGGCGAGGGCTTTGTGGCATGCCACGACGACTAGCCGCTATTGTTCCCTTGCTTTCCTCATCGACCGCTCTACCCCAGTTCAGGCGACCATACCGGAGACCGATCTCGGGGACCTACTTCATGAACCTGTCCTTGTGCGACTCGCGCGGAACGTACGGATCTTGTCAGGTACACCTCCTTACTACGTTTCTCCGGTCATCCCTTGTCCCCGGGCCTGAAGCGCGGCGACAAAGTTATATTCGGTTGATGCTACGTGTTCATCAGACCCGGGCGGACCATTGGACGTGTGCCACGAAAGAGATAAGCGTCAAGGGGGGAAGATGTCAGACAGGAATAATACGGGAAATGTGATACGCCGTCAACGTTCCCATCTCGCTTCTTTCGCGTGCTTCGTTGGTCCACATCACCTTGTACTCGGAAGTATGACGAGGTTGTGGCCGCGAGAAGGATGACACTTGGCATGTGGCGACCCAACTTCGTGAAAGAGAATCATTGCGCGGAGCATGCAGAAGTTTTGATGATCCTAGTGGAGCTGAGCGAGCGCTAGGGGTTTCAAGCCGTGACGTGTGACGAGAAAAAATTGCTGGGGACGTGCTGGTGGCGTCTCGAGGTTCTGCAATACATTCCACGAAGGGGCGTGTTTGGACGTGATGTGACGCAACGTGATAGGCTGAACTCTCTCGCGGTCTGTCCCCGCGGGGCTTTGCTCGGTCGTACGTTCGGAACTTTAGCACATTTTTAGGGGCTACCGATGAATTGTGGGCGTGGCTGTGTGGAATATTGAGTGTTTCAAGTTCATTGATCATGGCACCGGCGGGCCTTCCTGGTTTCCAAGAGTGTGAGAATGATATGCTCCTTACCTTTTTTATTTTACTTTTTATGCCTCGTGGACAATGTGTAGAGCAAGGGCCGCAGGCCCATTGCGAACTGTGTGACGTAGGACCTAGGCACTCCCACATGTGAACAAAACTCCCAGGAGAGCACCTACATCGTACTTGTCCTCGTTCGTCCGCCTCGCTGCCTGGCCGAAGAATGGAACCTGGATATCTATATCAATGACCATCAAGAAATAAATCAAGCTGACGATTGGATCAGAACTGGGGCATCGCATACACCAACGCCGACCATCTCCGATGGAAGGTCAAGAGGCCGTGAAGCTGTGGGGGCACAGGGGGGAAATAGATCGTTGTCATTCGTGGCTTGCCAGGAGCCTGGGTACTGCATATATGCACGTCCGAGCATCTCCGAGTGTCACAACCACGCGTGGTCACTTGCGGCCGCTGCGGGAACTTTGTATGCAGCGCGAGAATGGCCGAAATGTATGCACGAACGAAGATGGGTGCTGACAAAAGAGAGGACGTGGGTGACAAAGTGGTCACGGCGACTACTAGAGTTTGCGACTGCGCGTCGCGGGAGCGTTGGGAGTCGCAGTCCACCTCAGGCCCCCTTGAGAGACCGGCCCCCTTTCGGTGAATGTCGATGGGGGTTTGGACGGTCCGAGGAGCCTGTGGCCTGGGGAATGATGCCGGTCGCCTGACGCACGACTCGGAAGTGAGAACCAATGCGTGGTGGGTGACCACCTGCTCCAATCTGAGATACTTGGTTGGGAAGATTGATAGACGCTGCACGGGTGCGTGTATTGCACGCATCTTCGGGGGGTATATGCCATATTTCCGGAGTCCGAGGCGTCCCAGCTCGTTGCCGTGGCCAAGTTCGCGGATAAAGAATGGCAGATACGCACGTCGGACCCGGGTAATTCATTAAGTACTCGTGCCGAACGTCGCGATGACGGTGGAAGCTTAGAAGGGTGTACCAAGCTAAAAAATGGCTCCCAACGGGAGCCCAACCGGGAGGGCATGCAAATCTCATGAGAAGCTGTGGGTGATGATGGCAAGTTAGCAGGCAAAGTACATTGGATGCGCAAAAGCGCTGGGAGGATGGAGAGGGACTTTGTTCGGCGCCTTTGCAATAGTTTCGCACGCCATTCACGGTGGAGGCGTCTGGAATCCGACTTCAACTTTCGAAGCTTCCAAAGGGTCGCGCAAATTCTCGATACAAGTAAGTGATATCTTCCTCTGACCCTCAGCACTTAATTTTTACTCTGTGGAATGCGTAGCCGTGGATGGCACGTCTAAATTCAAATCGTCAGTAGCCTCAGGTTGGTGATCAACACCGTGATCTCGATAGAGTTACATCCGATTGCGATTCCGAACCCCCCTGTCCGCAGCTCGTACCGATGTGTGCAGGACCCCGGCGGATTGAACGATTGGTTTTCTTATCTAGATCGACATGCGGCGTAGGAAAAAAAAGCTAATTTTGATTTTGACTGTTTTTCCGACTCCCATGGCAGCACCATGTGTCTGAGGAGCTCCACAGGCGCATAACCACATACACACGACTCACTCCGAGGGAGAATAGATGTCCATCTTATCTTTCCCATTTCACCCACATTCCCCCGCTCATGCTGGTGGTACAACACGCTACTTGAGAGAGACCGAGAGTATGGTATGGATGCCATGTCGGTCACCAACATCCGCAAAATGCGGCTACAGTAGGCCAACTATGCATGTTGTACTGCTCACCTTTAGGAGGTTAAGGCTGACTAGATTACTAAACGGAGATTGCTGCATTGGGTGGGCATTGCAAGCCCCACAGTTATCTTCGCCCTCCAAATAAATATGCATTGCGCCTACCCACCGGTATCAACTAGAATGCATTGAAGCCGTTGGTCAAGATACGTCGCCGCTGCTAGAGATGAATTGGCGTTTGACTGGTTACACAACTAAATGGTACATCTCCACTGGCGGTTCAGTTGTGGGCTCCTACTTATAGTCGTGCTAAGCAGGTCCAATGTGATCCAAATATCCAAGCGGCTGGAAACTACGGAAGTCGCACCAACCTGCAGGCGGTCATGGCTCCTTGTAGCAAGTACTAGTTCTGTGCGTTTCAATCGCAGAATTTCCTCCTCCTTGTTTATCTTTGACAGTTATGCGTAAAGAATATGAGGATATCTAGAGGAGTATGCTGAGCACTGATCCTAATTTGGTATGATCAAAACTATGCGGAGCTGCAGAGTGACTAGCTTCGAGAATGACAAGGTAATTTCCGAATCACGGTTTCTGAACGTACAGAAACACTCTCGCAAGACTTCCTGAGGTGGGTTCGCTAATTTCTTGGTATTCGTATCATTGCGGAAAGCAAGGCCACATCAATAAGCACAAAGTGATAGATCGTTGTCCATTACTTGGATAACGATCCGAAATGCATCATTCGGCCTTTGTACGAGTCATGAAACGCATAGTATGCACAAGGATACCGAGATGAATTGCGTGCCAGATACAGAAGGACCAGAACCCCCCAAAGTGGTCTTGTTTGTCGAAATAGCCTCAACATCATCATCGACGACCGCGACGATCTGGGATTGATTCATTTGCTACATACTAGTCTTAGCGAAGTGTCGTGTGAGGAAAAATTACCGATACATCGAACGCTGGGTTCTCGAAAAATCTGGCCTTGGATTCCTGATACAAACGTCATAACCGCCATCATTAGGTTCTTTGCTCTTCGGACGTCGCTCTGCTGGCAAGGCGATGAGGAGAGGAGGTGGTGGCGGAGGTGGTCAAGAGGGAGGCGTGGGCGAGAGGGCGTAGCGCTTTTCGGCCCAGGATGGGCGTTCGACTTGCCCGGCCTGCGGTAAACTGCAAGGGCGGGTAGGAACATCCCCCATATGCATGCGCACGGCAGTCGGGCTTGCGTGCTCCGGACCCCATGGCGAGCTACGAGGCACCGGAATGAGAATTGAGGTAGGGATTGGCGGGCGGGTACGCCAAAATAGTCGAGCACGAGTATTGCGGGGAGGACGATCGGTGAGGTGGTGGCGCAGAGACAACACCACGGGAAAAAAATGAAGCAGCCCATCCAAAGAACTCGCACTGTGGCACCGCTTATGCTTACACGACTCCACAGTCCATCACACATATGCATCTTCATCCTCGTTAAGTAGCTACGCTGCTACAGTATATCATAGAGATATTGCGACGTACGTGCTCGTTGTACCTGGGCTTGAAGGTCTGGGTACAGCACCACCGCCAGGAAGTCTGAGACGGCTTTAAATGAGATGGGGACGTAACACATGCCGAGGATGCTTATGGATGAAATATCTCCTCGGGAGAGATAGTTTTCGGACGTGGGACGCACTAAGACGATAGAGAGTACATACCATATTTCTTACTAGCGATATAAAGTCTTCCAGGTTTTCTCGGAATCCAACTGAAAGATAAGCACAATCACTGGCTATAGAGGGTTCTCTGGATGGGCAGCATGCCAGGGGCGAGAAACATGGCAGAGTCCAGACAGGACCAGCATGGCGCCACAACCAGCCAGCAACTTCATCATCTGCTCACGGGGTGAAAGGAGACCTGTGCAAAAAAGAAAACCGAGTAGATCGGCCTTGTGATGTAATGAAAGGGCGGGGAGGACTGGGGGAACGAGCGGATGGGCACGGTGAAGCTATCGATGAAAAAGTGCCGAACCGCTAACCTGAACCCGTGCAAAGACAGAACCCTGTTTCATGAGGCTCAGGTAGATGTTTTATAGTGAAAAATTATACAGTTCGCCATAACTCAGGAATCAAGTACCTCCAGTGGAGTCCCACCAAGTCGCGACACCACGCCAGGGTTGGGCCGCCGTAGGGTGAGTTCAGATCTGTGGTTAATTATATTTGTCTGTTTTGTTGAATGGAAAACATACATGACAAGAGAAGATCAAGGGAATGCTGAATCCAGAGGCACAGGAGAAGAGCGCACCAATCTTGGCCTCGTGCGTGCAGCGATATTAGTTGTGCTGCTGAAACAGCGTGCGCAAATGATATTAACGTTCTTGAGTAAACAGACCACCCTAATGACGGAGGTACTTGGCAGATTGCATAAATAATAAATAATGCACTTACATAATATGGCTTAATTTCTCTCACAGCCTATCAGCGGATTAAGCGCACCCAAAATGGTGCCCCGTTTGGTTAGTTTGAAAAATGTGCTGACAAACCTACTAGGTGACTGAGCCGATTTTGGGCAGTCAGCCAATCGGGTGCCTTCGTTATCGTGAACATAACGGAACGTTAGCTCGTTTTGCTGTAAGCGTTCGTTTCCAATGGTTTGCAGATGTATTTTTTGCGGAACGGTATTGAATATTGCAACTTCAGAATCGAGGACCATTTGGCACATCGTTGAAACGTAAAGCGACCACTGTCAAGACTCGAATATAACCCTTTTTGTTTCTAGCCAAACAACATGAATGGGCCGCCGCTATCATCGAGGCGTGGTTTTCTGGTAGTGAACTTTGGCGTGGTACAAGCGGCGTGCCGGTGGCGCAAGCTGCATGCAGGTGAGTTCGAACTACTCGGATGGAGATAAAATTAGCCGGAGAAACGTAGCTCCGGCTTGGCTGGCGAACTGACAAAATATTACGTGTGAGGACTACAATGACTTAATTGCTGACATCCGTTCCAGTGAAGAAGTGGTTGGTCTCGCACGACGGATATTTTTGAACACTGGCGTGCTACCAGTATATAGGTTGTGCTTAGGATCAGTTGGCCAGACTGTGTAAGCCCTTGCAAGGTTCAATGACTTTGTTTGGTAACGGACTGGCCGAACGGGGCACCCTTCTGGATGGTGCGCTTAAGCCAAGACTGTATCATATCACACATGTAATTGGCAGACAAATCTGTGGTTGGCCGTTGTGCGATTCGTTGAAAAAAAAAAACCCTTTCTGGTGCAACACAGCCGTATTGCATTTCGTTTAATTTATGGTTCACTTCCCGTTCGACATGGCTATTCTGAATGATCAAATGCTGAATTTAGGTTTTCAGACCCTGAACAAGTATGTTGCACATACATCCGAAGGTTGCAGACCACTATGTGTTTGTTGAACTGACGACGTCTTACAAGGTACGCAAGTTCGTTTAACCGGATGTTTTGCCTGTCTGATCTTCGAGTTGCCTTAGCTCGCTTCCCAGTTCACGCTGTCAAATCACAACGTACCCGGCGAGCATTATATATTAAGCTGCTGTCACTAATACGCTGGAGGAACCCTGGCATGACGTTTGACATTGTTTGTGTCGTAAGTACTTTGCAAAGAAGCAGGCAGTGCCAGCACATGATGCACTCCGGTTGAGTGCCGACGCCAAGCTATAACTTAATGTCCATCCCAAATGGTATAAAAACCCGGGCCCATCCTCGTCGAGGAATTTCGGTAAAACTGTCATGTTCCCTTCTAAAGCCCTCGTGTCTCTGGTCCTCATTGCCTTGTCTGTCGTTGATGCGAGCCCTCTCACTCGTCGGAGCGGCACGGCCAAGCTCAGCCTCACGAGGAGCATCAATCAACTCCAGGAGGGCACGACCATTGCTGACCTAGACCGTGCTCGTGCTCAGGCGATGATAAATGCTGCTCAACCCAGCAAGCGCCAAGCGTCTGTTCCCATCACGAATGGGTTTGTGAATTATGCTGCCGCGGTTGGAGTTGGGGAACCCGCAACAACCTGTAAGTGAATCTGCTGCTTGCGTCAGCTTAGGTGCTGAGCGACTGATTTTAGACAACCTTTTGATTGATACCGGAAGTTCAAACACATGGCTGGGGGCAAAGACGCCATACGCCCAAACTAGCTCAAGTAGCAAAACACAGGATACTGTCGTATGTGTTCAATGTTCTTTATATTGTACCTGCTTGACTAAGAGATCACAGTCGGTGTCTTATGGCTCTGGAAGCTTCTCTGGAGATGAATATACTGACACTGTCACGCTCGCACCGGGTTTGGTTATTCAAGCGCAATCCATCGGCGTCGCTAGCAAGTCGAGTGGCATCACAGACGTTGACGGTATCCTCGGCGTTGGACCTGTCGACCTGACTGTTGGCACTTTGTCTCCTGACACCAGCGCTCCGATCCCTACCGTGGTAGACAACCTTTTCACCCAGGGTACAATTATGGCCCATGAGCTTGGAGTCTATTTCACGCCGGCTCTAAAAGATGGTCAAGAGAACCCTCAATCAGGAGAGCTCACATTTGGCGGCGTCGACTCCAGTCAATTCGTGGGCGAACTGACCTACGTTCCGATCACGACAACCTCCCCTGCGTCTCAATACTGGGGTATTGACCAGTCTATTTATTATGGCTTTGATTCGCTTCAGTCGACAACTGCCGGTATTGTCGACACCGGCACCACCCTCATTCTTCTTGCTACAGGTGAGCAAAATCTTGTGATTAACCGATCGCATACTGATCCCCCACGAACAGACGTATTTCAGCAATACCAGAGTCTTACGGGGGGGGTTCCTGACCACGCCACAGGTCTCCTTAAAATCACCAACGAGCAATATTATGCTCTGCAATCGTTATTTTTCAATGTCGGCGGCACCGAATTTATGTTAATGCCTAACGCTCAAATCTGGCCTCGTTCGTTGAATAGTCAAATCGGAGGCGCCGCGGATGGGATCTACCTCATCGTCGCTGATATTGGAACTAAATCCGGGGCGGGCCTTGATTTTATCAATGGTTTAACGTTCTTGTACGTCCGCGGGCATTTCTAGGGTGACCGTATATCCTAATGTTTGCGAATCTGCAGGGAGCGCTTCTACAGCGTATACGATACCGCTAATGCGCAAGTTGGACTTGCTAATACTTGGTACACCTTCGAGGAAGTTAATTAGGTCTAGGTTTCATAATTTGCGTCCGTATTTCCCGTCTGCTTGTTATGATATACAAACCCGTAATCTCGAACACATTCGTTTTAGTGCCCTGCTAAGGCCTCAGGATCTGGAACGGCAGCTTGAATGTTTGTCGCTAGTGTGACACGGCCCGTCGTTTCCTAAAAATTTGAGACTTAATGATACTGAGTCATCACAAAGTGACTCGAAAGTCATTCATCAAGATGTTGGTCTGAATCGGATACATAACTACTAGTCCCATGGTCTGGCATTATGCAGCGCCAGCACAACAGAACAGCCTTTAGGAACCCGAATGAGAAACCAGAAGGTAGTCGATGTCTCTAGTAACGCCAGCTTATACCAATCTATGAACCCGGTTTCAGTAATATATACACCTGAAGCATTTCAACCGGGTGAATTTTTGCACTACCCATGAGCTCGGTTTACCACATGTCAGTCGCGACGGAAATTTATACGAAGATCGGTACTGACTTCCTTTACGCCCTTTTTCGGAACTTCATTTGCCGACCTATTTGGCGATTCTGCACCACGTTCCGTGGCGTCAGGAGACGGATGGTCAACGGGACGTGAGATACCAGTAAATACGATTTGTCAAAGGAGCGACGACGTGTCCGATGGAGAACAATGGGAAGACGAGGCGCGACGCATTATCGACCCAACACGGATGAGCCGCAAGGAGTTCAAGCCAAGCCAGGTGGAGGGCAAAGGAAGTGGCCTGCAGCGCGGGGCCCTTGTTACATATTGTGCCACGGCGGTGCGAGCCCCGGGTAAGCAATATCACGCACTTCGCTCTGAATCTTCAACGTCTTGACCCCGCTGCAGTATCGACCTACATAAAATGTCCGATCACAACTCGACACACGTGCATATTCTAACAACAATCTACTGTTCATTTCAACGCCACCTCAAGCACAACCCATCACGTCCGGTATAGGTAGGCCTTCGTGTCTTCTAGCCTCCAATATCGCCGACTCCATGCCAGTCCGTCTTTAACCGACCTTTCCACCAATTCATCATGAATGCGGAAAAACACTACCGCATCATACAGGTTCATGTACGACACCTGGATGGGGACATAGTGCCCCCATGGCACAATGCGCAACATGAGCCTGTCGTTGTCGGTCAGAAAATAATCTCTATCCAAGAACCAGGTATGCACACCATTCGAAATAAATGGTCGCCTTGCCAGCGAAGACAAGCGCATTGCTCGTGATGACACGTTCAAACCACCCCAACCGTCCGTTCCCGTCAATCTGCAGCCCGGGGACACGTCACGATCTGGCCAATATAGCGCACCGAGAACTCACGTCAAATAGAAACTTGCACCACCACCCCTCGTCCTGTCCCCGTGTACTTTGAAGCTCCCGTAAAATTTTCATCCCATCGCACATCGTCTCCGCATCACATTTAGAGGGCTCGCCTGCAAACATAGTACCCATCCATTGTGGATTGACTTGAGCGAGCGGCATGAGCTTCGGATCCCCGACTAGAAGCTCTGGCCCATTCTCATGCACGACCTACACGCTCACGTTGCCTTCGAGTGCATTTGCGAAGGTGACAAGGCTTTGTCGTTGCCCGTGCTTCTGTAGAGTCTAGGAATGCATGCATCCTTGTCGTGCTGTCTCGCTAACCTAGCCTTTCCTCCGTCTTGCGTTCCACGGGAGGTCCCCCTCAATGCGCCTTCTTCGTGCTCTGAAGCCACAATAGTTCTATTCGTATCAGATGGGCAGACGGATGTCGTGGTGTAGCAACATCACATAGAACGAAAATAGCGGAACGGCTGCTTTTTGTAGAGATGGTCTGCTCGAGTTTCATAGAGACTGACCATGCATGTTAACAACGAGGTGAAGACAAGTGTCCATCGCTTCTCAATGCGGGGCAATGAATTTCTTTGGAGACGAAGGTGGTGAAGAGGCAAGTGAAGACAGAGATAAAGGCGGATCCAGACAGGCAGGCGAGTCGGAGGGACATGGCTGGATCCAATTACTTTCAGTGGTTGCAGTTAGGCAGACGAATGGGAGTATTATAACAAAGAAAAAAAAAACATCACCCAAAGGGATTCAATCGGAGAGTTAGACGCACTCGTGCCGTTAGCGCTGTCTCATGGGCCAAGGTTATGATCCCCCAGTCTGATAGCATACTCAGACCATCAGCTGGACGCAGCGTAAATCGTAAAGGGGTAAATCCTGCTCCATGTCAGAAATGAAAATGAGAATATTAATCTGCCGTGCAGGATCCTCCGCTGTCCCAGCGGTATGGTAGTGTCGCGTGAGCCGTAGACGCGCATCCGTATTCTTCAAGGTCACGGGGAGTGGTGTATTCTCAAGTTCCCGCTGGTCGTGGATCGGCTCGTTGGATCTGTTCCCCAAAAGGGTTTGATGTCCTCGAATACCTCATCATCCTTGTCAAGAAGCTGCGCTCAAGTGACAGCGTAATCACCGCCTACAACATATCCGTTGATGGGCATGTCTGGAACCCGACTTTCAAGAAAGTGGGGTACGTACCATTTATCAAAACCGAGAAGCACCGTCGGCCGTAGCGTCGCTTATTTTGGATGTTCTTGCCCGAACGCACTTTGCTTGCCATGGTGCCTCAACATCGGGATCGACGACAAAAAGTCCGTCAGGATTGACTGTACGTGGCTCCAAGAGGACTCTGTTTTCGAATTTGGGGCGGCTCGGTCGGAGATCGATTTGACGACATCCTTGAAACAAAAGGCCACGTTTATTTCAAACAGACCGCGAGTAGAGATTTTGGTATGTAAACTATACGTGAGGAATCCACGAGGGGAATGGCAACCGCGGAGATGAGTAAGAGAGCAAGCAATACCAGTAAGCTGTGTCTCTGTTAGAGTCAAATTCATCCTACAGTGAGCGCTGTGTCAAGAAAAAAAAAAAGAGTGGATCCTGCGAGTTTGGGGTTTTCATGCATAAATATGTCGAGGCTCAACTACAAACGACAGACTGTGGCTGTGCAAATGATTTACAACCCCAGACAGCACTTTTCCAGACTCCGATGGTTCCCCCACCTCGTTCTGGGCTACAAATTCGACCACGGATCCAATTGGGCCTCTAGCCAGCCTCGCACAAGTGCCTTCTTCTGACTTGACCCTACCACCCCACCCGATCCAAGCATAGTGGAAAGATTGGGGGAGCCTCTCGAGTATTGCCGCTTACTCCGGAAATGGGTCCCGCAGATCGCTATTACTCCCGAGAAGTGCTGTCTGAGGCGTGCAGACCGCTACGTGTTTGCTGAACAGACGACGTTTTGCAAGGCTGCGCGCAAGTTCGTACCCTGCGTACATGGCATATGTATTGTTCGTATCGTGCCTTTACAAACAAGCAGGCAGTGGCACATAATGCACCACACTCCGGGCCGATGTCAAACCATATCTTAATGTCTGTCTTGAGCGACATAAAAACCCGGGCCCATCCAGCTGTTGAACGTCGTCGAGGACCTTTGGTTAAACTATCATGTTATCTTCTAAATGCCCCGTGTCTTTGGTCCTCATTGCCTTGTCTGTCGTTGATGCGAGCCCTCTCACTCGTCGGAGCGGCACGGCCAGGCGATGAAAAATGTTGCTCATCCCGGCAAGCACCAAGAGCCTGTTCCCATCACGGATTGGTTTGTGCATTGCGTTCCTCCGGTTGGAGTTGGGGAAACAACCTGTAAGTGGATCTGCCGCTTTCGTCAGCACAGATACTGAGTGACTGATTTTAGACAACCTCTTGACTGATACCGGAAGTTCAAATACATGGTTGGGGGCAGAGACGCCATATGTCCAAATTAGCTCAAGTCACAAGACACCAGACAGTGTCGTATGTGTTCAATGTTTTTGTATTGTGCCTGCTTGACTGAGAGATCACAGTCGGTGTCTTGTGGCTCCGGAAGTTTCTCCGGAGCTGAATATATTACCACTGTCACGCTCTCAGATACGTTGGTTATTCAAGAGCAATCCATCTGCGCGGCTAGTAAAACGAATGGCATCACGGACGTTAATGGTATCCTCGGCGTTGGACCTGTCGGCCTGACTGTCGGTATCTTATCTCCCGACACCGGCGCTTCGAGCCCTACCGTGGTAGACAACCTTTTCACCCAAGGAACAATTGAGCCCTCTGAGCTTGGAGTCTATTTCTCGCCGGCTTCAGTTAGAGAAGGAGAGTTCACGTTTGGCGGCACTGACTCCAGTCATCGTGGGCGAACTGACATATGTTGCGATCACATCGACCTCCGCTGCGTCTCAATACTGGGGCATTGACCAGACGATTTATGACATTGGTGTGCCTCAGTCTTCAACTGCCGGTATTACCGACACCAGCACCACCCTTATTCTTCTCGCTACAGGTGAGCGAAATCTTGAGATTGACTGATTACTGATCCCCTACGAACAGACGTATTTCACCAATACCAGAATCGTACAGGGGGCGTTTCGACAAGGATACAACTATCCTCAAAATCACTCTTGACCAATATTTTACTTTGAAATCGCTAGTTTTCTTTGTCGGCGACTCTTTCTTCGACTTAACGCCTAATGCCTAAATCTGGCCTCGTTCATTGAATAGCGAGATCGGAGGCGCCATGGATGGAATTTGCCTCATCGTCGTTGATATTAAAACTAATTCCGAGGCGGGCCTCGATTTTATCAATGGTCCAACGTTCTTGTACATCCACGGGCATTTCCAGAGTGACCGTTGATCCTAGTTTTTGCTCATTTGCAGGGAGCGCTTCTACAGCGTATACGATACCGGCAATCATCGAGTTGGACTTACTCCGACTCCTACACCTTCGACAAAGTTAACTAGCTTCAGGTTTCATAATCTGTGTCCACATTTCCCGTCTGCTTGCCATAAAATACGAACCATGTATCGAGCCCATCCGTTTTGGTACCCTGCTAAGGCCTAGGACCTGCAACAGGAACTTGAGCGTTGGTCCCCAGTGTCGGTCCGTCGCTTCCTAAAAATGTGACGTCGGGTTTTGACAGACGCGACGTAACGAGCCGTCACAAAAGGTTGTTTATCGAGTCTGAACCGGATGCATGATCACTAGCCCCCATGGTCTGCCATTATGTACTAGCGCTAGCACAACAGCCAGAACAACCTTTATGAACCTGAATGAGAAATTAGAAAGCAGTCAATATCTTCCGTAATGCAATTTGTCAAAGGAGCGATCATGTATGGCGCGGCGCATTGTCGACCCAGCACGGATGAGCTGCAAGGAGTTCAAGCCGAGTCAGGCAAAGGGCAAAGGAGCCATGGTCTGCAGTGCGGGGCCCTTGTTACGCGGTGTGCCACAGCGATGCGAGTCCTGGGTGTGCAACATCACGCATCTCGCTCCGAATCGCGTCTTGATCCCGCTCCCAGCAGTGACCCATATCAACCTACGTAAGCCGACCACGTCAAGGGCGCATGTGAGCTATCGCCGGCGGGTATGAGTATCTCACGCCCAGCAGAAGGAGCAGGTGGCTTGACCGGGCGATGGCCCAGAGGCAGACGGTGGCCATCAACGGCGAGACAACGATCGTCGGGTCAAACGTCGTCAAATCAAGGTAGTAACGTCCAGGAGTGGTGTTACAGCTTGGCCGCACATACGATGAGTGAGCAGAGACTGGGTTCGGCCTGCGCGGCTCGATTGAGGAGTGATGTCGACATGTCGATGTAAGTGCTGGTGAGAGCGTCTGGAGCTCGAGACAACCTGTTGTGTGGCTGAGGGAGAGAAAAAAAAAAGTACCGACTGGGCCATTCCATCATGCCATCGGCCGGGCTGTATCCCCAAATTTCAGAAGATGCTGACCTGCGCGCTACCGGAGACGCCATATGCTATACGGCGTGGACACTTCAGGCTGTAATGCGCCATCTTGAAAGAATCATCGCGGTTTTCGCTTCGTACGACAGTGCTACTAGTAGCATCACGACTAGGCCAATATTGACTCTACTAGAAGTAGTTGACCTCTGCGAACGTGTACCCGGTAGCGGCAAAGCCAACTCGCTTATTGGTAGTATCATATACGCTATAATAGCGTTCCCTAAATTAAAAAAACGATGCTCAGAGTCAATGATCGGTCTGCGCGGTCCAGGACGCACAAAAAGGCATATCCATTAACAAAATCGAGGCCACTCCCAGACGAATCCCCGATGTCGCCGACAATAAGATAGATTCCGTCCGCTTTGCCCTTGATCTTACTATTGAGTGACCGAGGCCAGATCTGTGCATTCGGCGTGAGTGGATATTGGATCCCTCCAATATTGAAAACGAGCGGCTGCAGGAGATCGTATTGCTTAGGGGTGATGCTGAGGAGGCCAGTAGCCCCGTCCATGACACCGCCCGTGAGCTTCTGGTATTGTTGAAATGCATCTATTTGCGAGGGGGATTAGTATACGATCAGCCGCTGTTCAAACTCGACACTTGGCTTACCTGTGGCGAGGAGAACAAGAGTGGTGCCCGTGTCCACAATGCCAGCGGTTGTTGATAAAACAGTCGTGATGCCATAAGTGATAGACTGGTCGATACCCCAAAACAATGACGCAGGAAAGGTTGTCGTGAGTGGAACGTAATTTGGGACGCCAAACCGGATTACGCTGTCGTCGTAACCTCCGAAAGTGAGTTTTCCCGGAGTGTCGGTCTCAGGAGCCGGAATGAAATAGACCCCAAGAACTTCCTCCAGGATCGTGCGTTGTTTGTAAAGGTTGTCCATTACGGTAGGTATCGCTGTAGCGCGGTCATGGATCAATGAACCGACAGTCAGATCAACGGGTCCAACGCCGAGGATACCATCAACGCCCTTGAAACCAATCGTGTATCCAGCCACGCCAATGGACTGGTTCGTGATCACCATATTAGGCGAAAGTGTGACAGTATCGAGCCATTCCTCTCCAGAAAAGGCTCCGGAGCCATACGACACATACTATGGTCACTGCTCAGCTTGCCTTATCACAAGTTGGAGCGTCGAACACGTACAACACTTTGTCCGGTGTCATAACTAGTACTGGATGGGACAAATTTCTTTCTTGCCCCCACGAATGTATTAGAGCTTCCAGTATCAATTATAAGAGAGTCTAAAAATAGTCAGCCCCGTATTTATGACAGCATAAATCATACGCCTACATGTTGTTGCGGGTTTTCCAACTCCAACCTCAGCAACATAATAGAAAAAGGTATTGGAGATGTCGACAGTCGACTGTTGATGTTTCCTGGGCTGGACAACGTTTTTCATCACCTGGGCACGAGCACGATCTATGTCAGCGATGGTCATGCCCTCCGGAAGGTCACTGATCCTCCTTGTGAAGTCGAGCGTGGCCTTTCCGCTCTGACGAGTGAGGGGGGTGGCATAAGCTACGAGGGGGAGAGAGATGGTGACAAAGATCAGAGACAGGCGGACTTTGGAAGAAAACATGGTCCTCGATGACGCCGGACCATCTGAGGCTCTGCCTTTTATATCTAGCAAGATGGGACCTCAATCCCAGTAATGATTTAGTTTTGAATATCGACCGGAAAACTTTTAGCCGAAGTACGTTGTCGCCGTTCTCTGAGGTGTGATTATAAAGGGGTGGGAGTTCTGCAAATATCCTCCGGAGCGTACAAACTGAGTCGCGGGTTGCACGGTCTCATTCGAAACGGCTTCGCCTCGTATTAAGCAGCGGATTCTCAATCTGTAAACCCAAATCTGGCAACATTTGACATTTGAACGTTCGCAGAATGTAACGGAATGGTTAGACAATGATGTCATCATACCCACCACTGAACCAAATCTAACGGAGCTGTGCTAGTCAAGTTTGTTAACAGCAGCTTTCGGCGGACCGCAAGATACCTGGACGATTATGCTGTGGGTTCACATTAGACCGCCTGCCATCTTCGTGGGTTCTACAATGAGCAGAGACCCTGTGCATCGGCAGACCTACGTTTCCCAGAGTAAGTGATGATATTGTCTGTTTGTCGTGATAACGCACGTTTCTACAGCTTCCAGTGTTTAGTACTAGGTACACGTCGGAGGAGACCTCGAAAATAACAACGATCCATCTGGACGCCCATTCCCGGTGTGATTCTGTTTCTGAATAAAACGGGCGTCCGCGCAGGGTCCAAGGGTGAACCTGGGCGTCGCTAAAATCAGATCACTATCATCCAAATCGGGTCGGAGTTGGGAACAAGTATCGAATTTGGTTCGCTGGAGTAAGGAAAAGCGGACATTATTATTACTTGGAAGGCACAGAAGAAACTGACTAACTGACGCATATGTCTAGATGCGCGCATCTCCGCATGATCGCGGGAATAGCTCCTGGCACAATCATGTCATCCTGCAGAGAGGGCTCAATGCCTACCATAAGTGAACAACCAATGCTGACCTTGCTGACGAGGACGATGCAAACGCAAGAAAGTGAGTATGTGTGATGACTCTAGCGGTAGCGGGTAAGAAGCAGCACGTTGTTTGCAATGCGGGATAGAAGAGCCCCTCACCATCCGCCGGTGCGAAGGTATGGGAGCTTGGAGGGCGTAACGGGAAGTCCGATGGATGATAGATGACCAACATTATATACCCCCACCTCTGCCGAATGCGATCGATGGGTTGGAATGGGAGCAACTTTGTGAAAATAGCATGCTTGGTGTATTGAGAACGCACCACTAGGCCAGGTCCGCAAAAACGCGTTGAAACTTGGCGTCTGGAAGTGATTTTGTACTTATGTAAGCAAGGCTCACTGGCACGTTCATCCCCTTGCATGGTGTAAGATCTGTGTGCGAAGAGGGACGCTCGGGCTGTCCACCCACTTGCCCGCCCGTCGGGCGCTCCTCTCCAAGGATCAGAGCAAAAATATGTATTTCGGAATGACCAGAACAAAACCTGTACAGTGCGGGCAGGGGTGGGTAAAGTATGCGGGAGGTAAGCGGTTTCGAGCTGGCGAAAGCTCTCGTCAGGGGGCTGCCGCTACCGCTTGACCTTCCGAGACCGTTTAGGGTCCAGATTCCGATCCTAAGCCCTATCGAGGGAATTGGCCAGTCCACGTAGTGACTCGCGATGGCGAGGGCGCGACCCCGGATAGATCGGTTGCGATGTGGGTAACCACGAGTGGGACTGCTCGGCGGAGCCTAAATACCAGGTGGGCGCGAGGGCCAGGCACGGCTGGCATTTCCCACAGGTCGTTCTGGCACCGGGGGCTCTTTCGGGATCCCCGTTGCGCTGCCATACGATCACCACAGCGGTCCATATCGGCGCGGGATTGCCATTCGCCATCCGTAAAGGATTCGATGAAAAAACCCTGAAAGTAAATTACCAGTGCGGGCCAGGTACATCATTTTATTGTACAACTGAATGTCACTGAAGTGGCACTAGGATCATGGAAGAAAGCGGAGTATGGTTGGGTAAAGAGAGTCCGGGAACTGTAGTGAGATAAGTAGAACCTTGGTGCCTTACTTACAAGCGCTGTGAGAGGGCTGACGTTCCAATCGAAGCATTCTTCCTCCCAGGTAAGGGTGCCAGTTGATGATACACGCTGCGGCGACCTTAGTCACAAAAGGAGGCATCTCGTCATTCTTCCACGCCATGATTGCGTCTGAAAGGTCACTCCGCGAGTTCGATATAATGTGATCAAACTTGAAGCCAGCCGTTGAACGTTGCTGAGCGCTACATCGGCTTTCTTGGTAGTGCCGGTCTCAATTGAAATGACGCACGAAACCGATGGGTCATCAGAGGTCAGCTCGACTCTCGAGGTCGCCAATCAAAGGAGTGCAGGTTCAAGTTATCTGATGCCTCGTGGCACCGGTGTGTCGTATGGAACCTCGCGTCTCTACCGTGTTCGCGACTGTGGCGAAGAAAAAGCGATATGACTCGCATGGAAAAAAAATGCAAACAAAGAGAAGAGTCAGCTCGCTGGGCTTCATTCGTATTATTGCCACGTTCTCAAGTTGGGCACCACCAGGACTTCTCTGAGTCGGCCGCTGACAACATCCATGGCGTTTAACTATGCGATTAATCCGCGGCTGTCTTCTAGCATCAGCGAATGCGTCGTTTGCCACTGGCGATTCACGCTGTCTAGGAAACCTGTTGCCACCCACGACTCATGCTCGTGCATGATGCATAACACTGTCCGGCAGTTTTAGTTATCATAGCTCGGCAGTGCACCCGCCGGTTTTTAGGTCGTCGACGTTGCAGTGTTGTCGTCACAACCCGCCCGCTCGTCAGCGTAGTGAGCATGTGCGGCATGCTTCGCCCTCCTCTCGCTGTCCTTGTTCTCTCCTCATCCCACCACCATGCCGTCGTGTAAGATGAGCGGCTGGAAGCACGATATACCTGTTGTCGAAACCGCTGACTCTGCTCCTGCGCAACAAGACGGACCACCCGCTCTGGAATGTCACCAGGTCCAGTGCATACATGGATGTGTGCAAGTGACTTGCTGGAGAAAGTAAAGGACGACCAGCACGGAGAGACAGTAGCGGTATTGTTTTTGGATGCGGTATCGCCGTAGGAGGAGCTGGAGGGGACCTGAGTGGCATTGGGAAGCAGAAACGTTGGGGGAGGGCCAAGGTGACGCACATGATCATCTTCATTATGTAAAGAATAATTTTGCAACAGTGTGGGATTTCCTCGTTCAACTTGAACGGCTTGCGACTCGGACGTGATGCTTAAAACCACAGCATGACACATTTTCTCCTGCTCGAGTGGTCGCCTCTCTGCCACTGTCCCTGGATAGTGTATCGGTGGAGTTAACACTGCATATGGTGCGTGCTGCAGGCGGCGGGCCATCTCATTTTACATAAAAGTGAATGTCACTGAATAGTGACACCAGCGTCTATAGCTGCCTTGAAAGTGACGCCATAACTCATAGGAAGATATTGATCCATGTTTTGCACCACTGCCTCGCCGCGATCGATCGGTGGACGCCAGTCAAGGCAATGCTCAAGCGCCCAAAGTATTTTCACACATACTTTGTTCAAGGCAGCTAGTACTATTTCTTTTCGCCAAAATTTACATGTTCTAATGTACGTCGGTCAAGGTATGCATACCACCGTATTATTTCTGCAAGCCTCACCCCTTGCATCGATGGGTCAGGCGCCCATATGGTCAAACTAAGAAGGACCCTATCGAAGAGTTGGAAGGATGCTCGTTCATCAGGTGCGTTGTTTTCATTCACCACTTCGCCTCGTGTTTATGCATATCATAAGGCTTGGACCACGTCGAAGGTGCATGTAAGCCATCGCTGCAAGGAATATAAGCGCATCACTCGAAACAACCCTGTGTGTCTTCAACCCGACATGTGTCTCCACTTACTCGCAGTTACCTGGCTTCTCCAGCTTGTCAAAGCTGCCCCGATAAATACAATCGCCGCTCCGTCGCCCTCTGAGTATGACGTAACATTTTACACTTATCGCAGCGTGTGGAGCTTGTTGGGGAGCTGTGGCCTCACGCTATTGATCTGCGTCTGGCACGCGATCCATCCCGCCATCCCACTCCGTGACGATGAACCACCCAAATCACATCTCCGGTTTCGCCGCTGGGCACGAAACGTGCTGCATAGATTGGTCTTGATGGCACTCGCTTTCTTTGCTCCCGAGTTTGTAATGGCATTCGCAGCCAATGAGTGGAAAACAGCCAAAGACGCGACAAAATCCATTCAGAAGAGTGCGTTCTCAATTGATTATGCCGTCCGACATACTCACTGTTTCCAGACGAGAAGTACAAAGACTGGTGGACGATGACTCACAGTCACATTCTGCTCAACGGTGGCTTTGCCCTTGCAGACGGTCAGGTCATTACAGAAATAAAAAAGGAGGGATTCATATCATTCGTGGAGGGAAAAACAGCGAGTCCGGTAGTCAAGGTGAAGGAATCGGGAGACGAAGGACATCCCCCGTTAGCTGAGGTGACAGAGCCAGGAGATGAAGAAGAACATCCCTTGATAGCCGAGGTGGAAGCATCAGGAGATGAAGGACATCCCCTGGAAACCAAGGTGAAGGAGTCAAGAGGCGAAGAACATCCCTTGATGGCCAAGGCGAAAGAATCAGGAAGCGTAGGACATCACCCGATAACCTCAGTTCCCCAGATCCAAATAGTAAACGAAGTGGTGACTGAGGACGAACTCGAGGACAAGAGCAAATCTGACGCTTTGGCGAAAGCCATCCTGATCCTCCAATTGCTGTGGTTCACCACCCAGATCATCGTTCGGCTTGCAAACAGCCTTACTGTGACGCTCATTGAACTGGACACATTCTGCTTGGGGTTGCTCACGCTTCTCCTGTTGTGCTTTTGGTGGAACAAGCCACACTGCGCTGCTACCCCTTATATTTTTTATACCCGCAACTGCACCGGCCAGCCGAAAGCCCAGCCGAAGAGTGTTGTGTCAGATAAAAAGTCGTCGGTAGGTACCGGTCAATCAGGCTGTGGGTGTCTGACCTCGCATTAACGTGTATCATAGGTTATTTTGACGATTAGAACGGACAGAGAATGGGCTGACCTTATGAGTCCTACAGGGTTGTCAAAAAACACCGCTGGCGTCACGCTGATCCTCGCATGGACAGTATTTGGGGCACTCCATGTGATCGCTTGGAATTACCCATTTCTGACGAGGATCGAGAGGATATTGTGGCGCGTGTCTTCACTGACGTTGGCCGGAGGACCACTCACCTTAATTGCTATACTCGCGATTCAGGAATGCGCCCCAAAATCCTTGGAAGATTTATTTGATATGATTGGTGGATTCCTTGCCTTCATTAGTATTCTATCCCGGGTGCTACTGGTCGGACTCATGCTTGCCAGTCTGCGCTCTCTGCCATTTTCTGCACATCTGGTTATTCCATGGACGCAGTATATCCCGCATTTGTAATCAGTTGCTGCACACAGCGTATACTTGGTACATACTATGCACACGCCCTCCGCTTCTGTCCATTGCTCTGTTCTACTAGTAGTTTATTTACACGATCCTGTTTCCATATGCATGTATCAGACTGAATTATATGAGCCAAAGCGTCTATGAGCACCCCAAGTACAAAGTGCAGCAGTCACCGACGTCTCTTCTGAAATTGGGGGTCCGATCGTGCTCATGCGAGTTATCTTTTGAGAGCGGTACACAGAGGTTGTTCCATGCAAAAGAGGCAGCGCATGTATAGACACGGGGAGGCACGGGACCCAGAGAGGCACTTTTCAAGGCTTGGTGGTGATTATGTCCATACGAGGTCCAGGTGCTGGTTGGGAGAGACAGCCTTCAAATAGTATGGTAGGACGAGGACAGCTATCAGTGTCAAGCAAGGTCGCGCGGGGGCCTTGGTCATCCTCTACGGTTGCTCGCCTGGCATCAGGAGGACGGACGCGATCGTCGGGGGTTGACTTCGAGGGCGGCTCTTGTTAGGTGACGGTCCAATAGGAGACGGCGTTCTTCAGGTCGGTGGACAACGATCGCAGGGGGGAACCTTCTGTCATCAAAAAGTGGGGGCATGGAGTCGGGGAGATTGTAGTGGCGTAATTCCGAAAACATCGGAGATAGTTGCAGTCACGTGCTAACGAAGTCTGTGTCGTGCTCTCTATTGTCAAAACTGCTGACTCTGCTCGTGCGCAACAAGGCGGACCACCCACTCTGGAATGCCACCAGGTCCTGTGCATACATGGATCTGTACAGGTGACTTGCTGGAGAAAGTACAGGACGACCAGCGCGGAGAGACAGTGGCAGTATTGTTTCCTGACGTGGTGTCGCCGTAGGAGCTGGAGTGGACCCGAGTGGCATTGGGAAGCGGGAACGTTGGGGGAGGGCCAAGGTGACGTACATGATCGTCTTCATTAAAGAATAATTTTGCAACAATGTAGGATTTACTCGTTGGACTGGAACAGCTTGCAACTCGGACGCGACGCTTGAAACCACAGCATGACACATTTTTTCCTGCTCGAATGGTCGTCTCTGCCACTGTCCCTGGATAGTGTATTGGTGGAGTTGACACTGCATATGGTGCTTGCTGCAGGCGGTGGGCCATGCTATCTCATTTTACATAAAATGAATGACACTGAATAGTGACTCATCAGTGTCTATAGCCGCCTTGAAAGTGACGCCATACCCCGTAGGGAGATATTGATCCATGTTTTGCACCGCTGCCTCGCCGCGATCGATCGGTGGACGCCAGTCAAGGCAATGCTCAAGCGCCCAAAGTATTTTCACACATACTTTGTTCAAGGTAGCTAGTACTATTTCTTTTCGCCACAATTTACATGTTCTAATGTACGTCGGTCAAGGTATGCATACCACCGTATTATTTCTGCAAGCCTCACTCCTTGCATCGATGGGTCAGGCGCCCATATGGTCAAACTAAGAAGGACCCTATCAAAGGGTTGGAAGGACACTGGTTCATCAGGTGCATTGTTTTCATTCATCCCCTCGTCTTGTGTTTATGCATATCGTAAGGCTTGGACCACGTTGAAGGAGCATGTAAGCCATCGCTGCGAGGGATATAAGCGCATCACCCAAAACAGCGCCGTATGTCTTCAATCTGACATGTGTCTCCACTTACTCGCAGTTATCTGGCTTCTCCAGCTTGTCAAAGCCGCCCCGATAAATACAACCACCACTCCGTCGCCCTCCGAGCATGACGTAACATTCTACAATTATCGCAGCGTGTTGAGCTTGTTGGGGAGCTGCGGCCTCACGATATTCATCTGCGTCTGGCACGCGATCCATCCCGCTCTCCCTCTTCCTGACGATGGATCATCCAAATCACATCCCCTTCTTCGCCGTTGGGCACGAAACGTGCTGCATAGATTGTCCTTGATGGCGCTCGCTTTCTTTGCTCCCGAGTTCATAATGATGTTCGCAGCCGATGAGTGGAAAACAGCCAAAGAGACGACAGACCGCATTCAGAAAAGTGCGTCCTTAGTAGACTGTATATGCTGTCCAACATACTCATCGTTCGCAGAAGAGAAGTACAGAGACTGGTGGACGAGGACTCACACTTACATTCTGCTCAACGGTGGCTTTGCCCTTGCGGACGGTCAGGTCATTACAAAAATAAAAAAGGAGGGATTCATATCATTCGTGGAGGGAAAGGCAACGAGTCCGGTAGTCATGGTGAATGAATCGGGAGATGAAGGACGTCCCCCGGTAGCTGAGGTGACAGAGCCAGGAGATGAAGAAGAACATCCCTTGATAGCCAGGGCAGAAGGATCAGGAAGCGAAGGACATCGCCCGAATACCTCAGCCCCCCAGATCCATATAGTAAACGAAGTGGTTGCTGAGGATGAACTCACGGACAAGAGCAAATCCGATGCTTTGGCGAAAGCCATCCTGATCGTCCAATTACTGTGGTTCGCCACCCAGATCATTGTTCGGCTTGTAAACCGCCTTACTGTGACGCTCATCGAACTGGACACATTCTGCTTGGGGTTGCTCACACTTCTCCTGCTGCGCTTTTGGTGGAAGAAGCCACACTGCGCTGCTACCCCTCACATTTTTTATACCCACAACTACACTGGCCAGCCGAAAAGCCAGCCGAAGAGTGTTGTGTCGGATAAAAAGTCGTCGGTAGGCACCGATCAATCAGGCTGTGGGTGTCTGACCTCGCATTGACGTGTATCATAGGTTATTTTGATGATCAGAACGGACAGAGGATGGGCAGACCTTATGAGGCCTACAGCATCATCGAAAGACACCGCTCGCATAACATTGATCCTCACATGGACAGTATTTGGGGCACTCCATGCGACCGCTTGGAATTACCCATTCCCAACTGGGGTCGAGAGGATGTTGTGGCGTGTGTCTTCACTGACATTAGCCGGAGGACCACTCACCACAATTGCTGTACTCAGGATTCAGAAATGCACCCCAGAATCCATGGAAGATTTATTTGATGTGATTGGTGGATTCCTTGCCTTCATTAGTATCCTATCCCGTGTGCTGCTGGTCGGACTCATGCTTGCCAGTCTGCGCTCTCTGCCACTTTCCGCACATTTGGTTATTCCATGGACGCAGTATATCCCGCATTTGTAATCAATTGCTGTACACAACACATACTTTGTACATACTATGCACATGCCTTCCATTTCTGTCTATTCCTCTGTTCTACTGGTAGTTTATTTACACGACCCTGTTTCCATATGCACGTATCGGACTGAATTATGGGAGCCAAAGCGTCTTTGAGCACCCCGGCACAAAGCCGCGTGGATCCTGGTGACACCATCACATCCAACCTCGTTCCGTGATACAAGTCCACGGGTACACAGACCTTCTGCCGGTATAGCAGTGGAGAGCGACAGCAGGGTCTGTATAAGGATGCGGTGAGCGCGGGACGGTCGTAGAGGTCTCTCCTGCAATCGGGGATCTCACACATCGTCTTTTCGGGGAAACGCACGGAGGTCGTGGGTTGCCTGAGATGGTCCCAGAGAGCGGGCGCAGGGCTGGGAGGGTCTTCGAGTGATATGGTGGGGCGAGGTGAGTCATCAATGGCGAGCGAGGTAGCACGAGAGCCTCAGTCGTCCTCTACGGTCACTCGCCTGGCATCGGGAGGAGGACGGTTGAGGGGTGGCCTCAAGTCAGTGGGAGGAAGAGGCTTTGTCAGACGATCATCCAGCGGGAGATGGCGTCCTTCGGGTGGGAGACGATGATCGTCGAACAGAGGCCTTCTGTCGTCAAAAGGGGGTTGCTCCACGCGGCCCTCAAACAGGGGTGGACAGCTACTCCTGTCGTCAGGATCATTGCGACGTGGTTGGGAGCGCGTAGTCGGCACCATAAGAGGGTGCGTAGTAGCGTAGCTCAGGAAAGGTCTTTACCTGTAGGTAGTCGTAAGACAACAGGTGAGTGAAGGAGTGTAAACGGTAGTACTAGATAGCTTACCTCCAGTCGACCTAGCACGAGACTGGGGAAAGCGTCGATACGTGTGAATCGTGTGATTCGTCCGAAGAGGTAAGTGTAGAGTATGTAAGCAATTACCCTACATCACATAGGAAGATATTGATGTGTCCGCTGCATGGCTATAACAGATAAGTTGGCTGCGATCGAAGGCAATGCTCATACATCCAAAGTATCGACACGTATACTTTGTTTAGGCTAAGTGGTGCTATCCTTCCTTGCCACTATTAACACTGTTTGAATGTATGTCGGTCAGGGTATACATATCACTGTGTTATTTCTGCGAACCCCTGCTTGTATCCATGGATCAGGTGCCCATACAGTCAAACTAAGAAGGACCCTATGAAGAGTTGGAGAGATAAAAGCATTTCTCCATCAAGTAGGCTGTTCTCACTCACTGCCACACCTCACGCAGCACGCCTATGATACAGGGCTGACATAGACTTCGTAGAAGGTGTATCTAAGCCATCATTGCGAAGAGTATAAGGACACTTACCGAAACAATGGCATGCACCTCCAACCCAATGGACCTCCGCTTACTTGCAGCCATCTGGCTTCTCCGACTTGCTCAAGCTGCTCCGACAAACATCACTACGTCATCCTCGTACGATACAACAACCTACGATTACCGCAGCATATGGAGCTTGTTGGGGAGCTGCGGCCTGGCGATATTGATATGCGTCTTGCACGCAATTCATCCCGCGCTCCCTCTCCTGGATGATGGATCATACAAATCACATCCCCGGCTTCGCCGCTGGACACGAAACATGCTGCACAGATTGACCTTGATGGTGCTCGCCTTCTTTGTTCCCGAGTTCATCATGATGCTCGCGGGTGATGAATGGAAAGCAGCGAAGGAAACGACGGAACGTATTCGCAAGAGTGCATTCTCAACAGATTATGACTGTCTGGTGTACTGATTCTCTTCAGATCCCAAGTACAAAGACTGGTGGACAATGGCTCACAGTCACTTTCTGCTCAATGGTGGCCTTGCCCTTGCAGACGGTAAGGACATTACAGAAATTAATACAAAAGGATTTGTGTCATTTGTGGAGGGAGAGACAGCAGGTCCAGTAGTCAAGGCAAATCAATCAGGATATGAAGGACGTCGACTAATTCGACTGATTACCCCGGCTCCACCAAATGACATAGTGAATCCGGTGATCACGGAAGACGAAATCAAGGACAAGAGCACGTCTGACGTGTTGGCGAAAGCAATCCTGATCGTTCAACTATCGTGATTTACGATCCAGGTTGCTGTTCGGCTTGCAAACCATTTGACTGTAACGCTCATCGAGCTGGACACAGTTTGCTTGACACTGCTCACACTCCCGTTGTTGTACCTTTGGTGGAACAAACCACGTTGCGCTGCAACACCATATATATATTATACGCGCAGTTACACTGGCTTTCGTGATGGTGAAAGTCGGCAAAAGAACAACGACGTGATGCATAAAAAGTTAGCGGTGGGTATCGGTCGATCCGGCTAGGAGTGTCTGACTTTGCACTGACATATATTAATAGGCTATTTTGACGATCAGAACGGACAGGGGATGTGGCGACCTTATAAGTCCTATATATCCATCGAAAGACATCGGTTTCTTCATATTGCCCCTCGCATGGACGGTATTCGGGGCACTGCATACGATCGCCTGGAACTACCCGTTTCCGACGGCGATCGAGACAATGTTGTGGCGCGTGTCATCGCTGATATTAGCTGGAGGACCGCTCGCTTTGTTCACTGTGCTTGCGGTGGATCGCTTCACTGAAGATTTTATCCCAAATTGCATGCAAAACAGTTTCAAGATGTGCATCATCTTGGTTGTCCTTGCTAGCCCCCTGTCCCGGTTGCTGCTGGTAGCACCCATGCTCGCCAGTCTGCGTTCTCTTCCCCCTGACGCACATCTGGTGATTCCATGGACGGAGTACATTCCGCATTTGTAGTCGATTGCTATACACGACGGGTACTTTGTAGATATCTCCTGTTTCTGACTACCGTTCTACCCCACCGATTCTGTTATCTATTACTGTAGTTGATTCATGTATCACACCGAGCCACAGAAGCTAAGAGTGTCCATGAGCGTCTCTGAGAACGTCGACGACAGCACAAGCCGGATGATGCCCATCGCCCGGTGCACAATTGTCGTCGCCCGTGTTGATACTCCCGCCTGCGTTGCTCATATACATCGCGTTCTTGATCCGCAAACCGTCTCTCTCCGTCGCCATAGTACGCACCTTCCAGCGGTAACGGTGGTAGTGAATATGCCGAGTATTATGTTCTCGGACGTTCGACTCTGACGAGGGCGGCGACGGCGGCAAGTATCAACGTGGGGATGGACCAGCCCGGCTGAAGTTGTCTCCGTGGAGAGACCTCTTTTTGCACTGGCAAGTAATGTTCGCGTCAGTCGTGTTCCTCTCTGTCAGGGAAGCCGCGATCCAGATCGGTACGAGGATGCAGGAAGCACATGATGGTCACGGACGTCTCTCCTGAAATCGGGGATCCAATTGTGCTTACCTGGATCGTCCCGTGCAATAGATGGAGCCCATGTATAGGTGCGGGAAGGCATGGGGATCCAGGGAGAGGCATTCTTCGAGGGTTGAGTGAGACGGCCCTGAAGAGACGGCAGAAGTGGAGGTTGAGAGAGGCGCTTTTCAAGTGGTACGGCGAGGCAAGGACGGTCGTCAGTGGCAAGTGAGATACACGAGGACCTCGATCGTCCTCTACAGTCGCTCGCCCAGCAATTTCATGAACGGAGCAGTTTGCGGGGGTCGGTGACGTCTCGTCGGGGTCGTGATTGTCACAGTCACGTTCCAACTGGCTCGTACTCTCTGTCGTCAAGATGGTTGTCTGTTCATGCATGACAAGACGAGCCACCCAGGGGAATGCCACCAAAATCCTCTGTGGCATGGTGTCATACAACGCACGGGACAAGGAAGAGGGCATAAGGCCACGGGCTAGATGACGGCAATCAAGCAATGCTTAGGCGAGAGGCATGCGATGTATTGCATTCACTCACCAATCTACCTTTTTTTTTTTCTCTCTCATCGTTGCACTCACTGACATACATCCAGATAACGAGTTGCTCAGAGCTCCAGACATTCTCTCTGGTATCTACGCGTCACGTGTACCTCCGTTGAGCGGCCTCATTCGGAGATAGGCCTTCGCCCATACTCCTGCTCGTCAGACGCGCTCGTACTACCAGCACAACTCAGGGGCGTAGAAGACAGCGGTGGGGTGTGTGCCCCTGCATCAGCACCATGCTTCCCCCCATCGAGGGCAGGACGTACTCCCGTCTTTGTGGGGGCGGGGGTGGGGGCGAATATGCACTGTACACATCCTCGCGCACGCGTCGGATAAGTTCTTGGCCGTTCTCTCTCCCGGTCCCGGTCCCGGTCACGGTCATACAGCAAGTGCAGTGGAAGCGAGTACCAGCGTGAAGGCGGACCTGCCCGGTTGAAGGCATCTCCCAACCATGGAGGGCCCTCTTTTGGCAAGTCACAGTCGCGTCTGTTGTCAAGGGAGGTGTGATCCGGATCAGCGTCGCACGAGGATGCAGCGAGTGCAGGATGGTCATGGACGTCTTTTCTGAGGTCAGGGATCCGATCGTGCTCATGCAGGTCGTCCCGTGCAATAGAGGCAGTGTATGTGTAGGTGCTAGGAGGCATGGGAACCAGGGAGAGGCGAAATTCGGAGCTTGGGGTAGTAACTACGTTCCATATGGTGTGCAGGCGCTGGTCGGGAGAGACAGCCTTCGAGTGGTACGGTGGGGCGAGGAAAGCTATCAGTGTCGAACAAGGTCGCACGAGGACGTTGGTCATCCTGGCGATGAGATTGTCGGAGGGGTGGCTTCGAGGGGGGCCCTTGGAGTTGGGTAACGATCGAGCAGGAGACGACGTTCTTCAGATTGGTGGGTGACGATCATCGAATGGATGACTGGCGTAGCCCCGAAAACCTTGGGTGTCTTGTGTAGATGAGGCGGAAACGTTGGGAGAGGGCCAAGGTGAGATACATGGTCGTCCTCGTTGGAAAATGGTCACCTCGTTAAACTTGAACAGTTTGCGACTGGGCGCTATGCTTGAAACTACAGCATGACACGCTTTTTCCCGCTCGGATTGTTGCCCGTACATACCTGGAGAGTGAATGGACGGCATTGACACGAACTGTGATACTGTGACGCTAATGTCACGCTTGAAAGTGACACCATGCCCCATAGAAAGATCGTGCTTCGCGCCACTGCCTCGCCGTGATCGATCGGTTGACTCTGGTCGAGGCAATGCTCAAGTGCCCAAGGTATTTTGACGCATGTACTTTTTTCCAGGTAGTCGGTGCTATCTCTTTCTGCCATGGCCTAATGTACTCGGTCAAGGTATGCATACTGCTGTATTATTTCTGCCTGCCTCACTCCTTGCATCGACGGGTCAGGCAACCATATGGTCAAACTAAGAAGGATCCTATCGAAGAGTTAGAAGAACGCTCGTTCATCAGGTGGGTTACTTTCATTCATTACCTCGCCTCGTGTTTGCGTATGCTTATCATAGGGCTTGGACCACGTCGAAGGCGCATGTAGGCCATCCTTGCAAAGGATATAAAAGCATCACTCGAAACAGCCCCGTGCGCCCTCAACCCGATGTGTCTCCGCTTGCTCGCAACCTTATGGCTTCTGCAGCTTGCTCAAGCTACCACGACAAACACGACCGCTACTCCATCGCCCCCGTATGATGCAACAATCTACGATTATCGCAGCGTGTGGAGTTTGTTGGGGAGCTGTGGCCTCACGTTATTGATATGCGTCTGGCACGCAATCCATCCCGCTCTTCCTCTTCCTGACGATGGATCAATCAAATCACATCGCTGGCTTCGCTGTTGGGCACGAAACGTGCTGCATAGATTAACCTTGATGGCGCTCGCTTTCTTTGCTCCCGAGTTCATCATGATGACCGCGTTTGACGAATGGGAAATAGCGAAAGTGGCGACAGAACGTATTCGGAAGAGTGCGTTTTCAACCGACTATGCTGTCTGCGCGACATACTCACCCATTTTCAGATCCCAAGTACAAAGCTTGGTGGACAATGACTCATAGTCATTTTCTCCTCAATGGTGGCTTTGCCCTTGCGGACGGTCAGGTCATTACAGAAATAAGAAAGGAGGGGTTCATATCATTCGTGGAGGAAGAAACAGCGAGTCCGGTAGTCGAGGTGAACGAATCGAAAGACGAAGAACAACTGGTTGCTCCACCGGTCGACATAGTAAATCCGGTGGTTATGGAGGATCAAATCAAGGACAAGAGCACGTCCGACACTTTGGCAAAAGCGATCCTGATCGTCCAACTATCGTGGTTTACGATCCAGATCGCCGTTCGGATTGCAAACCATCTGACTGTGACACTCATCGAGCTAGACACGGTCTGTTTGGCATTGTTCACACTGCCCCTGTTGTACTTTTGGTGGAACAAGCCGCGTTGCGCTGCCACACCACATATTTTCTACACACGCAGCTACGTTGACGATCATGAAAGTCAACAGGAGGTTGATGGCGTGTCGGGTGAACAGTTACTAGTGGGTCTGACTGCGAACGTATGACTTCCGAATCGCACTGACGCACATCATTAGAATACTTTGGCGATCAGAACGTACAGAGAGTGGGATGCTCTTATCTATCCTGCAAGTGGGTCAGGAGAGAACGCTGGCGTTGCATTGCTCCTTGCATGGACGGTATTCGGGGCACTCCATGCGATTGCTTGGAACTACCCGTTTCCGACGAGGATCGAGACCATGTTGTGGCGCGTGTCATCACTGACATTAGCTGGAGGACCACTCGCTTTGTTTGCAGTGGGTGCAGTGGGTATGATCGTTGATAATTTTGTCCCAGATTGGGTGCAAGCCATTTTCGGTTTTTGTGGGGTTTTCATTATCATTGCTAGCCCCCTGTCCCGGTTGCTGCTGGTCGGACTCATGCTCGCCAGTCTGCGCTCTCTTCCCCCCGATGCGCATCTGGTCATTCCATGGACGGAGTACATCCCACATTTGTAGTCGGTTGCTGTACACAACGCATACTCCGTACTTAGTATGCACATACCTTTCCGTTTCCGTCCGTTGTTCTACCCTACAGGCGGTTTTCATCTACGCGATCCTGATTCCGTATGCACGTATTACGGAATTATGGCCAGAGCGTCCCAAGTACGAGGCTGCATGCATCGCCTGGAACAATACGAGTTCGCGGGCACACAGCCACTTCTGCCGGTACGGCGATAGAGAGCGACAGCGCATTCGTGGCTCCTGGAAGGGGTGTATTCCGTCACAAAGAGCACAAGCTGCCCACCAGCATCATACCAGCACCTGCTCATCTATACTGTTCATTCAGTTTCAACGTCAGAAACGTCCATTAGCACGTCAACTACAGCAATACGAACATCTAAGCAAAAAAAAACGAACAAGATCAGAAAATATTCTCTTTTCCTACATAGACCCCCTCCTCAACTCGTTCTCGGCGGCGGCATCGACGGGGCGTACCGCCTCTCGTACGGATACTCCCGTCCATAATCCCGCTCGTAAAATGCGCCTGAACCACCACCACCACCACCACCACCAGAACCGCTCGGCGGCGGCAGGGTGCGCGTCCCCGTCGACCACACTTCCCCCCGTCGAGGGCGGGATGTACTCCCATCTGGGTGGGGGCAGAGGCAAGGGCAGGAACAGATATGCACCGTACTCATCCTCGCGCGCGCGCTTCATCAGCGGCAGGCACATATCGTCTCCTCGCATGCGTCGCGGCGGCGGGGTCGGACTCCGTCCGCGCATGCGCAAGAGCGGCTCGGGTGCGCCGTACCGGCTGCAGTCCAGCTCTCTGCCGTACCCGCCGTCGTCCTCAGGGAGTGGTGGGTACGGGTCCGTCAGCCGTGCGCTCAGCGAGCGTGCCATGCCCGGGGGGTCGATCCGTCCCGCAGGCGCGGGAGACAGCGGGAAACGCCGGTCGCGCTCGTCCCAGTGGCCCCGTGTTGGTGGTGGCGGGGTGGGGGTGGAAGACCGCCCAGGTCACGCTCACGCTCCGGTCGCGCTCGCGGTCAAAGCGGTCCCTGTCTCTGTCTACAAGCAGCGGTCCCTCGTCCGGTCGCCACGTCGATATAGGCGGTGCAGACACTGGTGCACGCTTGTTGTCGCCCGTGTGCCACTCCCCCTTGCATTGCTCATATACATTGCGTTCTCGATCTGCGAACTGTCTCTCTCCGCCGCCATTATACGCACCTTCCCCACGGAACGGCGGCGGTGGTGGCGAACGCATTGGGTAATAGGCTCTTGGTTGTTGGCCCCGATCCCAGTCAGGCCATACAGCGAGGGCAATGGCAGCGAGTACCAGCGTGAAGGTGGACCAGCCTGGTTGAAGGCATCTCCCAACCATGGAGAGCCCTCTTTTGGCAAGTCACAGTCGCGTCTGCTGTCAAGGGAGGTGTGATCCGGATCAGCGTCATACGAGGATGCAGTGAGTCCAGGATGGTCATGGATGCTTTTTCTGAGATCAGGGATCCGATCATACTCATGCAGGTCGTCCCATGTAATAGAGACAGCGCACGTATAAGCGCGGGGAGGCATGGGACCCAGAGAGGCGTTCTTCAGGGCTTGGAGTAGTGTCCACATGGGGTGCAGGCACTGATCGGGAGAGACAGCCTTCAAGTGGTATGGTGGGGTAAGGAAAATTATCAGTGTCGAGCAGGCATTGGTCATCCTGGCATGGATGAGATCGTTAGAGGGGTGGCTTCAAGGGCGACCCTTGAAGTTGGGTGACGATCAAGTAGGAGACGACGTTCTTCAGGTTGGTGGACGACGATCATCGAATGGGTGACTGGCATAACTCCGAAAACCCCGGGCATCTTGTGTAGATGACCCCGGTCACATGCTAACCAAGTCTCTGTCATCGTCTGCTGACTCTGCTCATGCGCAACAAGACACCACCTATTCTGGAACGCTGCCAGGTCCAGCGCATACATGGATCTGTGGGTGACTTGCTGGAGAACTTACGGGACGACCAACACGGAGAGACGGTGAGAGTGATGTTTTTGGACATGGTGTTGCCGTAGGAGGAGTTGGAGTGGACGCGAGTGGCATTGGGAGGCGGAAACGTTGGGAGAGGGCCAAGGTGAGGTACCTGGTCGTCCTCATTGGATAATAATGTTGCAACAATATTACGTTGAACAGGGATAGTTTGTGACTCGGATGTCATGTTTGAAACTACAGCATGACAGGCTTTTTCCCGCTCGGATTGTTGCCCGTACTGCGCAGTCCTTGAACAGTGTATTGATGGCATTGACACTGCCCACAGGTTGCGAGCCATAGCGTCTCGTTTTGCCATGAAAGTGAATGTCGCAGTGAACAGTGACACTGCAACACTAATGTCACGCTTGAAAGTGACACCATGCCCCATAGAAAGAGAATTGATGCGTGCTTCGCGCCACTGCCTCACCATGATCGATCGGCTGAGGCAATGCTCAAGCGCCCAAGGTATTTTGACGCATGTACTCTGTTCCAGGTAGTCGGTGCTATCTCTTTCCGCCACCATTGACATGTTCTAATGTACGTTGTATTGTCTCTGCGAGCCTCACTCCTTGCATCGACGGGTCAGGCGCCCATATAGCCAAACTAAGAAGGAACCTATCGAAGAGTTGGAAGAACGCTCGTTCATCAGGTGGGTTGTTTTTATTCATTACCCAGTCTCGTGTTTACGTATACTTTTCATAGGGTATAAAGGCGTCACCCGAAACAGCCCCGTGTGCCCTCAACTCGATGTGTCTCCGCTTGCTTGCAACCATCTGGCTTCTCCAGCTTGCTCAAGCCGCCACGACAAACACGATCGCCCCCGTATGATGCAACAATCTACGATTATCGCAGTGTGTGGAGCTTATTGGGGAGCTGTGGCCTCACGTTATTGATATGCGTCTGGCACGCAATCCATCCCGCTCTTCCTCTTCCTGACGATGGATCAATCAAATCACATCCCTGGCTTCGCCGTTGGACACGAAACGTGCTGCATAGATTAACCTTGATGGCACTCGCCTTCTTGGCTCCCGAGTTCATCATGATGACCGCGTCTGGTGAATGGAAAGAAGCGAAAGAGGTGACAGAATGCATTCGGAAGAGTGCGTTTCCAACCGACTATGCTGTCTGCGCGACATACTCACCCATTTTCAGATCCAAAGTACAAAGCTTGGTGGACAATGACTCATAGTCATTTTCTCATCAACGGTGGCTTTGCCCTTGCGGACGGTCAGGTCATTACAGAAATAAGAAAGGAGGGATTCATATCATTCGTGGAGGGAAAAACAGCGAGTCCGGTAGTCAAGGGGAATGAATCGAAAGACGAAGAACAACTGGTTACTCCACCGATTGACATAGTAAATCCAGTGGTTATGGAGGATCAAATCAAGGACAAGAGCACGTCCGACACTTTGGCAAAAGCGATCCTGATCGTCCAACTATCGTGGTTTACGATCCAGATCGTCGTTCGGATTGCAAACCATCTGACCGTGACACTCATCGAGCTAGACACGGTCTGTTTGGCATTGTTCACACTGCCCCTGTTGTACTTTTGGTGGAACAAGCCGCGCTGCGCTGCCACACCACATATTTTCTACACACGCAGCTACGTTGACGATCATGAAAGCCAACAGGAGATCGATGGTGTGTCGGGTGAACAGTTACTAGTGGGTCTGACTGCGAACGTCTGACTTCCGAATCGCACTGATGCACATCACTAGAATACTTTGGCGATCAGAACGTACAGAGAGTGGCGTGCTCTTATCTATCCTGCAAGTGAGTCAGGAGCGACCGTTGTCGTTGCATTGCTCCTTGCGTGGATGGTATTCGGGGCACTCCATGCAATCGCTTGGAACTACCCGTTTCCGACGAGGATCGAGACAATGTTGTGGCGCGTGTCATCACTGACGTTAGCAGGAGGATCACCCGCTTTGTGCGCAGTGGCTGTAGTGGGTAGGTCCACTGAAGATTTTGTCCCAGAATGGGTGCAAGGCATTTTCGGTTGGTGCGGGGCATTCGTTACCATTGCTAGTCCCCTGTCCCGGGTACTGCTGGTCGGACTCATGCTCGCCAGTCTGCGCTCTCTTCCCCCTAATGCGCATCTGGTCATTCCATGGACGGAGTACATCCCGCATTTGTAGTTGGTTGCTGTACACTACGCATATTCCCTACTTAGTATGCACATGCCTTTCCGTTTCTGTCCGTTGTTCTACCCTACAGGCGGTTTTCATTTACGCGATCCTGATTCCATATGCACGTATCACAGAATTATGGGAGCCAGAGGGTCCATGAACACCCCAAGTACGAAGCTGCGTGCATCATCTGGAACAATACAAGTTCGCAGGCACACAGAACCACTTCTGCCGGTACGGCGATGGAGAGCGACAGCGCATTCGTGGCTCCAGGAAGGCGTGTATTCTGCCACAAAGAGCACAAGCCGCCCACCAGCGTCATACCAGCACCGTCGGGTACCGCTCAATTATACTGCTCATTCGGTTTCAACGTCAGAAACGTCCGTTAGCACGTCGACTACAGCAACACGAACATTTAAGCAAAAAAAAACGAACAAGATCAGAAAATATTCTCTTTCCCTACATAGATCCCCTCAACTCGTTCTCGGTGGCGGCATCGACGGGGCGTACCGCCTCTCCCCCCTGTACCCCACCATCCTCGCACCCAACGGGGGGGGACTCCTCCGCCTCTCCCTCTCGTACGGATACTCCCGTCCATAATCCCGCTCGTAAAACGCGCTCGAACCACCACCACCAGCACTGCTCGGTGGCGCAGATGGCGGCGGCGGGGTGCGCGTCCCCGTCGATGACCGTGTCGGCACCACGCTCCCCCCCGTCGAGGGTGGGACGTACTCTCGTCTTGGTGGGGGCAAAGGCGGAGGCGGGGGCGGGGGCGAATACGCACCGTACCCGTCCTCGCGCGCGCGCTTCATCGGCGGTGGGCGCATATCGTCTCCTTGCATGCGTCGCGGCGGCGGGGTCGGACTCCGTCCGCGCACGCGCGACAGCGGCTCGGGCGCACCGTACCGGCCGCGGTCCAGCTCCCTGCCGTACCCGCCGTCGTCCCCAGGGGGTGGTGGGTACGGATCCGTCAACCGCGCGCTCAGCGAGCGTGCCATACCCGGGGGGTCGATCCGTCCCGCAGGCGCGGGAGACAGCGGGAAACGCCGGTCGCGCTCGTCCCAGTGGCCCCGTGTCGGTGGTGG